>PUQB01000263.1:221330-339402 GCA_003024785.1 Selaginella tamariscina
GGAAAGAGGTACAGGGAAGTGGCTAGTGGGAAGCGTCAGGAGAGTACCAGTAAGGTGATGAAGACACCACCGGGGAAAAACAAAAGATATCACGGGTGATGCCTATGCGGAAGTCCGTGCGGAAGGGAAAGACGAAGCCCGCGGCGGAGAGCATCCATTTGGATGATGAGTATTCGACAGGAACAGGGGAAGAGGAGGAGGAAGAACTTGGAACAGGTTTTGAGGGTGAAGCCGCTGAAAACTAGAGAGCCATAGAAGGTGGGGCAGCATCTGGAGAAGAAGACGTTGGAGGGAGTGGTATAGATGGAGCTAGAGAAGCCACATGAACAAGTACCAACGACTCAGACAAAGCCAGTAAAGGATAAGCCGAAAGAGCAGTTGCAGGATAGGATGTCTGGAGTACACAATAAGAAAGAGAAGTCGCCTGAGTTGCAGGAGATGATGAAGGAGGAGCTACCAACAAGGGAGACAGGGAAATCGGTGGAGCAATCACCGAAGCAGTTAGGGAATAAGGGAAAGGAGATTCTCGAGGATATTCCAGGAACAGTTGAGGAGGCAATTGCAGTTTTGTTGCAGTTACCAACAGGGCAAGCTCAATCACCAAGTGAAGTCATGGGACGTGTTCCAATGACACGGCAGCCATGGTTCAACCGTGGAGTGGCAGGGCATTCCCCAAGAGGCAAAGTATGTTTGCACGAGGAGGGTATCCTATGCATCACGCAGGTGGGGGAATGACTCATTGCTACGAAGCTGTGGCTGAAGAAATGGCAACGGAGTTTATGGAGCCAGGGACGTTCACGGATGGTGGTAAGCGTCAGAAATCCTTCAGACAGGAGGAAGTGCCTATGGAGGTTGAGGTACAGCTGGCGTAGGTTCTGTCTCGTATGCAGCAGGAGATACTAGACAAATCAGCAAAGGTGAGTTCAACATTGCAGGATGTACCACAGTTGGCTTCAGCGTTGTACAACCAGTTTGTGAATATGGGGTATATAGTGAAGGACAGAGCACGGATTCGGAGGTTGATTGCAGAAGCGGTGGAGGCAGTGATAATGCCAAAGATCAACACCATGTAGGCTACACTTAGCAGAATGGGAGCACGACCGGTGAAGGCAAGGACTCCTAGTCTTACAGTCCTTGAGAGGAAGCCTGTGAGTGTTTCAGAACCTATGCCGATGACGCAGAAGATAATCAGGACGCAGGAAGAACTCCGATAGGGAGGAGCACTCTTGACAGTGTTGGGGGAGGAACTTCAGCGACTGTAGGTGGAGAACTAGGGTCTCCGACTGCAGGTGGCATCCATGGCGCAAGAAATGGAGAAGATAAAGACGGAGTTTGTGAGGTACAAGGAGGAATACGAGACAGAGTATCCTAAGGAGCCGCAGGAGAATGAGGGTGCAGGACAGGTGCAGTGAGGACACTGCAAATCTTAAGGTGGGGAATAATGTTAGAGGCCAAAAATATAGCATGCATACATAGGACTTTCCTACGATGGAGGAATAACTTGTAAGAAAGTAGTAGTAGGAAATACCCTGTGTACAAGAAAAATCCTACAGTAGCAGGATAAATCCTACAGGGTAGGAAGGATCCTACGGTTGCACGAAGCAGACAATTATGACGGTTGGAGGAGGACAGGATTCGATTAGGGCAAGCTAGGGCAAGAAGGGGAAAGAGACTATGAAGGTTATGAAGGCTATGGAGAACAATGCATGAGAGAGAGAGTATCTTTGGGAGAGAAGTAAGTCTCCACACTTGCTATCTCTTTGTATTTCATATAGTAATGCAAGTGCATGTTTATGGTGTATTGTGAATGCTTATACATGGCAATGGCCAAAGCAAAATCCTATCCTTGACCTTAGAGATGAGATAAGTACATATATAGAGCTCTCTATTGGACGAAATCCCCTACACTTTAACTTGCAAAGCTTTTCCTGTGCTGTGAACAGTAATTTTACACACAGGAAAGTTTTGTATGTTAACAGGCCTTTACAGAATTGCGGCTGAGGTCAATTATGTAGCTTTCCGACTCAAGTTACCATCTATGATGAAACTTCATCCTGTATTTCACACCTCTTTGTTGGAGCCATATCATCCTTCTTCTCTTCCTGGTCGTGCTTCTTCTCCTCCCCCTCCTATGATCATTGACGGTGAACCTGAGTACGAAGTTGCAGCCATCCTTGATTCTCGTCTTCATCGCCACCAATTTCAATACTTGGTGGATTGGAAAGGTTATTTGCCTACCGATTGCACTTGGGAATCTGCCATCCAACTTACTCCATGCTTTTTCCAAAGTTGCTGCTTTCCATCAGTTTTATCCTGCTAAACCAGGTCCTAAGACTCGTGGAACTCGTCCTTAGGGAGGAGGTGTTGTCACGACCCGATACAAGATGTAGGATACAGGATACGGGTTACAGGATATGCCTATAGAATATACCTATAGGATATGCATGTAGGATATTCCTACAGGATATGCTATAGGATATACCTACAGGATATGCCTGCAGGATATTCCTACAGGATATACCTATAGGATATGCCTATAGGATATACTACAGGATATGCCTAGAGGATCTATGACCAGATTAAAGCTTCGACCTAATTGTTGTACAATCAGTTATTATCAACACCAGTCTTTGTACGATCAATCTTGTCTTGTCTTGTTCTGTCTTTGCCTCCTACTCTTGTTTGTTCCTGTGTTCCTAGTTCCTGTCATGCTCCAGTTCCTATCTTGCTCCCTACTTCTGAGTCAAGCTTTCTTGTTTTTGAAATCCTGTTCACTTCCTTATTCCTGGATCGTGGCTTGACAATGCCATGTTATCAAATGATTCTTTTCTTCTCCACCTCAGAGTCTCCTCTCAATGAGTACAACTCAATTCTCATATTCTCAAGGTCTACTTTGTTGTTGATCAACATTTCCAGCTTGGTGAAAAAGTTTCGCATGAACGCCATTACTGAGAACACCTTCAATGTGTTCGTTCTTGAACTCCTGACTTCATGCTATTAATTTATTGCTTCATCTCAACTACCTGTCTAAAGAAGTGTCCACGCCTTCGTCTTTTTCTTAGGAAAACTTGAAGAAACCAACAAAGAAGCTCACCAAATTTGCCTTAGCTTGTTGCCCCGTCTTGCTGCCAAGTTTCATAATTTAGGACTTGGTTGTGTGATGTAGTTTCTATAAAGCTTTCCAAGGCCTTTACCGATGAGGCCAAGAGCCTTGAAATCCTTATCTTTCCTTATGCACGTGTTTAACTAAAGTGGGCATGATACGTGAAAATGGGAATATAAAATAAATTATTAATTAATACTTAAGTTTTAATTATTAATTAATCATTTAATTAATATGTAATTAAGCCTTAAATATTAATTAATTAATTAATTAATCCTTCAATAACCTTACTTAGTAAGGAATATTCCTAAAATATCTTAGAATATTCATATTATTCTAAAAATAGTTTACAATAATGAAGAAATACTATCAAACATAATTACAATGAAATCATTTTCTTATCAACATGTTAATTTTTTTATAAATACTTTCTTCCTATCATACAAAGAAATCTTCTTATTTTGTCTAAATCATCACTCTCCGGATTAATCAAATCATTTTGGTCAATATCTTGATGTTGTTGCCACCACTTAACACTCTCACGAATGCAATTGGGAGTTGCCATCCTTGTTAATACATAAGATATGATAAGAGAAGGTCTGCATAAAGGCTCATCTAAAAAACTGACGTTCCTTAAGAATAATATTATAAAGCACCCGGTTGCTATCCTTCATTTTATAAAATTCAATATCACGAGAAAGAAAAGCTTCAGGAAATGTATGATACGGTGGATACTGCTCACAAAAATTTTCGAGATTCTTCTTTCTGAGGCACGTATCCAAGTAGTTCACTAGCTCATCCATGATATCGGTATCAGAATATGGATCGAAAGTGATTGGATGAATACAAGCAATGTTTTGGTTGAGCATAGCCTTCTGAGGAGAGTCGTCTACTACTAACATCTGTGCGTTCTTCATTATCCTTAAGCGACTGATCTCCCCATGAGTCCCAATTATTCTTTCATTCTTGAAGAAGTACGGCTTGCTTTCCTTTCTTATATTGTGAAATTCGAGAGGTTTATAACATATTCGCTGGTCAAAAATCCAATCTTTACGAATCACCTCTTCTGCAACACTACAATGTTTCTTAAGTAAATTCAACAGCAGTGTTAAGTTATGAATCTGCATGCATGACCAAATCCCCATAAGCGCACCCATCTCCTTAAGCTTTGAAAGAGACGATCCAACCCTGGACGAAAAAAATATCATATCGAAATTTACCATGACAAGGAATGAAATCTCCTTGTTTGATTCTTTTTTCTATCCTGGGCCTTTGTCGATGAAGCAGAACACCATTGACATCCAACAACACAATATAGCCATGAGTAACATGAGATAGCGTTGCCCTTGAATACTTTGCAAATCACTTGTTTGCTCCCTTTCACATTTATCCGTTGCCACTATCTCGTTGCCTATCCCTTCATCATTTAATTGTACATCATCCTTACAAGATTCAGATATTGCATGCGCTGAAGCAATTGATTTCGGAATGAAGCCAATAAAATGATGATGAAAAAATGAAGTGGCCCCATGGTAACGATGTTTGAGCTGCATTATTATCTATTTCCTGCATGAACTCTGTCATTCTGACATGTGGCACAAGAAATTGTCGCCAAACCCCTCTCTTACCTCATGGCAATGCTGAAAATCCATGTTCTCAATGTTCATTACATCTGCAAAATGATAATTAGCTGACCTTAAAATTATTCAAGGTATATTATTTACCTTGTTAATGTGTGACCCATGTTTGAACTAAAAGCTTCATTAATCCTGAGAATTTATTTTCTGTACAAATATAAAGAAATATACAAAAATGCCTTATGTTACACTCATTTACAACTATTCCTCACTCTATCAATTCATTAACAATTCTTCTTCGCTATTACCTTCTGAGTGAGGCGAAGAAGGTTTAAGCCGCTTGTGAGATGGTTCAAGATCTTCTGCATCTTCTATTGATGTTTCCATGGGTAATGGAGTGTGCGAATGTTCTGTACTCCTCGAGAAACTTCCGGTCTAATATCTGATTGAAGTTCGTTCTCAGACTCCGAGATTGAACCAGATTCACCTTCAGAGCTATCGCACTTATCTGGAGGGAACTTTCTCAAATACGCCTTTATGGATTCGTTGGGGTACTCAGTTGAGACCCAATCTATCCACTTGTTCAGGTCCTCAACCATGGTCTTATCCTTTTCAATGGCAACACACATGTATGCCGAAGGTAACACTCCTTCAAGACGGACCCCCTAGTGCAGTAGTCAAAAACCCACGCATCACTGTGAGGACCCCTAATCAAGTTGACGATGCTCCGTGCCGCTTGACTTGTAATGTTGGATAACGTACATTGCCGAATACGTCACTCCCACCTATCGGTGTATCGGATGGAGGTTCAGGGCCGTTGGAGTGCAAACAGATGCCTGGCCAGTCATTTGGAAGCTTGAAATTGTTTGGCGCATTCCTAACAACCAAGTGAACAACGGTATCAATGCACTTGGATTAGCATCGTTCATATAAAATCCTGTCCAACGATGTCTATTCTTCTTGGCGAAGGCGAAGGCAAAAGTATCGGTGACATGAGCAGAATCAAGAAATAAATACCTGAAAAAGTAGGTATCAGTGAAGAGCGCAAGCATGAATTCAATAATAAATACCTTCTATGTATATGCTTGCACGGCTAAGTTTCTCCACCAGATCCTCTAGTGCCCTATCTGTCGAAAGATTTTTTGACACCCGCCGATCCATCACGAACAATTGAAACGGTTTCCTACAAGCAGTGATGTTACCCCAAAGTCTCCGAATAACAACAAACATCTGTAGGGCTTGTCGTGATTCGTAGCATCCTCCTTTATAAGGTTCAATTCGGTTCTTCCTCTGCTGCTGAAGGACTGCCATAAGAGAAGGCGTCATCCCAATGTTCTCCTTTTTGGCGTTGGCGTGCAATAGATTCTTGCCTAGATCTTCCGATTGTTCACCCATTCGACAAGCATATCATCGTTCGTCACATGCAAATATTTGCTGACCTCTTCATATGTTGAGGTCGAGGTCCAACCCAGTTTGTGGCAGTGTATTCCCAACCACTCCTTGAAATGCCTGACCGTCTTCAACTCCATTGCCTTGAGATGAAAAGGAGAGGTTGGGCTGCTGTTATTAATTTGTAGTTTGCCATCGATCACCAAATCAGCCAAGACTTCCATCTCCTCCATCGTTGTTCCATTTAAAGGCTTCAACCATGTGAGCTTGAAATCGTTGTCTACATCCTTTGTAGATTGAACAGACTTAGCCTTCGGCGTCTTACTGGGTTTTTTTGCAGACTTTTCTGAGGGCTCCACTTCACTTGTCTGCTTCTTCTTCAGTGTTCCTTTTGAAAAGGATTCCATAATCCCCAACCTCTGAGAAAAAGACAGATTAATATACCGGCAAGATAAATCCCGCCCAGACAATTTGCTTACCCGGTAGTTCGCAGATTGTGTATTTCCTGCAGTAACTCTTTGTGGTCGCTCAAGAGATTCCCAACACGGATCGCGTGTGTTTAAACTTCTCCCATATTTTGCTGTTGTAGTGGTTGTGTCGGCAGCGGTCCCATTCGCCGATAACTTATGGTACTGCTCGATTGTGAGATTCGGCTTCGCTAAAAATGCCGATCTTTTGTCAGCTTCTCACGGGTATGCTCGGAAAGTTTTGTTGCCATCGTTCCTTTGTTGTGTTCCTCGAGAAGTCGTTGGGCTGCCGTTATTGTGTGCTGGCCACTAATGATGTAGTACTTGATAGATTTTTATTCTTCGTCTGAATCTTCATGAGTTGTTCTAGTGTTGTGATCCAGACTTTGTCAGCGCCCTTCCTTCTTTCATAGTATAGACACAAAACAGCATTATGTGGAACGGTATAAGAATTGTCGTCCTTCATCTTCTCCATGAGCTCAGCTACACATTCCTGTTGAGTGGCCTGTAATTGAAGTTTGGGTTGACGCTGCAATATTTAACCCTACAAGGATAAATCTTTTCATCCAACATCATTTCCTTGTGACTTATTGCAGCATGAGATGCCACAGGTGCAGCTGACAAAACGATTGATGATTTTCTTTTGCGATCCGAATGAACATGTGTGATCCCCGACTGCAGCTGTTCTAGTGTTCTCGGCACACTCTTCCAGCTCCCGAAGCTTCCTAAGCAAATTGAACGTGATCTGTAGAGAACCTGAGACCGAGCCACCTTCTCAATCTCCCTTATGATGTCGCTGTGTTCTTCTTCAATGTGAAGAGGGAAGATTGCTCCACTTGCTGATTTTCTGTATTGTGAAGCAATATCTCCTGACAATACACCTACTCAATGAGTCTGAAGATCTTCGAAGTAGACATCCAGATGGATCCCCTCCATAGATGGGCTTTCGTTGAGTTGAAGAAGAACTCCAAGGTCAACATCATTAGTGAACACGTGAACGTCATTATCCACAAGTCGACAAAACCACCCGAAATTAATGTTGTAACTGACGACCTCTGGATCCGAGAACGTGACATTGGATGGAACAAGGCATATCTGTCGAGAATCGTCCAATCTGGGTTCGCAACCTGCTTTTGGGTGCTTGACTAGCGAATCTACTTTCCATTGTTTTGCTTGTCCATGAGATGTGACAGAGGTTAATTTGACAGCAACCATGGTTGCTCCAATGCGCTTCCCATTTATCTTAAATTATGGCCAAGTTGATTCCAGAATCCCCTACCCATCTCTTCTCCTGCTCTTGTCTTTAATGTCACCTCAATTCCACATCTGAATACAAAAATGATTAGTTCAAGTATCCGAGTATAACAGATTTTATTTAATTCTTACCCAGAATTTGACGACGACTCCATACTAATGACTCGATCTCCTTGTTTGATAAATCGTCCTTCTGCAAAATAATACACTATGAATACAAATCATATAAAAACGCACACACACTTGTATAAACCCGAATATACAAAAATAATACACAGAGAGAAGTAGACGTAATTAACTGTCCGAAGCTCACATTTGTGCTAGTGCAAAAGAAAGATAACATTTCGTTTTAAACCACCACAAATGTGAGCTCTGGACAGTTTTACATAGATTCCTAGCTTTTACTCGAAATATTATGATAAGATGATAAAAGTAAATAAAATGAGATATGCAACTTATATATACTAATACACATATATATTCACATGGAAGGTGCGGCGGGATTAATCTCGCCACCCCTTCAATGCCTCATGAAAGAGTGGGCGGGATTAATCTCGCCACCTTTCTGGAGGCCTTGAACGGGAGTGTGGAATTAATCTTGCCACCCTTCTCGGTCTCAGAGAGAACTGGGCAGGATTTATTTCTCACACCCCTTCAGTGACTCCAGAAAGGAGGCGGGATTAATCTCGCCCACCATGTAAGGGATGGTTAAATGAATCTCGCCACCCTTCCCAGTCCCCTCCATTGGTATGTTGTAAACCTTCTACGTCTTTATACAGAAACGTTTGGGATTGGTCCAACTCACCAATGGAGGAAAAAGGGAAGGGTGGCGAGATTCATTCTCCAACAGGCATTGAAGACTCGGCGGGATTAATCCCGCCGCCCAGGGCCTTCACTCGATCCCTATGCGGTGGGATTAATTCCGCCGGACGGCAATTCCCTGCGCGGAATCGGGCGGATTAATCCCGCCGCCTAGGCACTTCAGACAGGCCAATGGCGGCGGGATAAATCCCGCCCGATTCTGCGCAGGGCATGCGTACGCGGCGGGATTAATCCCGCCTCCCAGGCCCTTCACTCGGGCCTTAGTCAGCGGATTAATCCCGCCGAACGCCAATGCCCTGTGCAAAATCTTGCGGGATTAATCCCGCCGCCTAGGCCCTTCAGGCAGGCCAATGGCGGCGGGATAAATCCCGCCCGATTCCGTGCAGGGCATGCGTACGCGGCGGGATTAATCCGGCTCACCATGTAAGGGATGGTGAAATTAATCCCACCACCCTTCTCAGTTCCCTCCATTGGTATATTGTAAACCTTCTCCGTCTCAGATAGCATTAGTTGGGATTGATTCAACATACCAATGGAGGAAAAAAGGGTGGCGGATTAATCCCGCCACCGGGCAATGAAGGTTCGGAGAGATTAATCCCGCCGCCCTCTCGTAAATCATGCGCTCACACATATATATTGTCTGCGGCATTTTGAACAGGGATGGGTGGGGCGGGATTAATCCCGCCGCTTATATCCTGCGGAAGTGCCTGAGCGGCGGATTAATCTTGCCGCCCTCCGCGAAGGGCATGAGCGTGGGGCGGGATTAATCCCGCCGTTCATGTCCTGCGTGAATTCCCTGGGCGGTGGATTAATCCCGCCGCCTTACGCGCAGGACATGTCATGCAGGCTCTTCGGTTAGGATCTTTCATGCAGGCTCTTCGGTTAGCCTCATGAGCGGCGGGATTAATCCCGCCGCCCATCCCGTGTAAATGCCCTGCACGGAATCCACCGGGATTAATCCCGCCCATTAGGGCCTTCACACAGGCCATTGCCGGCGAGAAAATCCTGCCGCATTCCGCGCAGGGCATGGGTGAGTGGCGGGATTAATCCCGCCGTCGAGGCCCCAACCATATAGCGGCAGGATTAATCCCGCCGCCGAGGCCATAAACCTATAGCGGCGGGATTAATCCCGCCGCTCAAGGGGCTTAGCGTGTGTGCGAGAGAAAAAAATAATAAATAAAAAAATTATACAGAAAAAACACACACATATATATATATGTGTGTATATATATATATATATATGTATGTATGTATGTATGTATGTATAGGAGTGTACGTGTGCGTGCAAGAGATAGATAAATAAATAAAATTATACAGTACTGGTACAATATATGTGTGTACATAGGTATATATATGTATATCGTGTGTATGCGTGTGAGCGAAACAAATAAAATCATACAGATAAACAAACACACACACACACATATATATACACAGGAGTGTGCATGTGTGTGCGAAAAGTAAAACTAATAAATAAATAAAATTATACAGATAAACACACACATATATATGTGTGTATATAGATATATAACCCATAGAGAAAAAGAGAGAGTCTGTGAATATATAAGCATATATATAAACTAGTGTTGTATACTATTTGTTAATATGCATTGATTATATATAATATATATATATATGTGTGTTGTGTGTGTGTGTGTGTGTGTGTGTAAAGCAGTGTGCGTGTGTGGAGAGATAGATCAATAAAAAAAATTATATAGATACTGGTACACATAATATATGTATGTATATATGTATATAGGTATGTATATATGTGTATATGTATATTGTGTGTATGCGTGTGTGAGCGAAACAAATAAAATCATACAGATAAACAAAACACACACACACACATATATATACATAGGAGTGTGCGTGTGTGTGCGAGAGATAAAACTAATAAATAAATAAAATTATACAGATAAACACACACATATATATATGTGTGTATATAGATATATAACCCATATGAATATATAAGCATATATATAAACTAGTGTTGTATACTATTTCTTAATATGCATTGATTATATATAATATATATATATATATATATATATATATATGTAAAGCAGTGTGCGTGTGTGGGAGAGATAGATCAATAAAAACAAATTTATAGATACTGGTACACATAAAATTATACGCACACTCCTATACATATATACATACATACATATACACACACACACACATCTCACTTGTGTGCACAGCCGCCGCCGCCGATTTCACAGCCGCCGCCTCTTGAAACCCTAAGAATATACTTAAATCCTAAAGGAATTAAATATATATATTAACCCTAATAGAATATTCCTTCTGAGAATATACTTAAACCCTAAAAAGAATAAAATATAGATTCGCCCTAAACGAATATTCTTTCATTATATTATTAGCGTGTGCGTGTGCGTGGGTGTATCACATACACCCCAAAATATAAATCATGCAGGGATTTAACATGTGTGTGTCCATGAGAGTGTTAAAGTTTCATGTATATCAATACATACATATACATACATAGTATATGAGAGAAGAGAGACAGTACATATTATGGATCATGCATGGTGTGTATTATACACACAGACATACATACATATTAGTACATAATATTAGAGAGACCGAGTACATATTATAGATCATGCATGGTGTGTATGTTTGAGAGAAGACAGACAGTACATATTAACATGGATCATGCATGGTGTGTATGTATGAGAGAAGACAGAAAGTACACATATATACATACAGAGTACATATATATACATACACACGTGTATACACACAGACATACATACATATTACATGAGTAAATTCATTGTGTTACATATTAGGGTTAGGGTTTAGGGTTTAGGATGGATCATGCATGGTGTGAAGAGAGAGTGTTGAAAAATTATTTTTGTACACACATGTATACCACAGGGTTTAGGGTTTAGGGTTTAGGGTTTGTTCCCAACAAGCTTAATATAAATATTACACATGTAAATTCAATGTGTTACATACACACAGATTGAATACATATATCATACATGCGTTGAATATGATGTTTTCAATAAAGAAGTAACATATTTCTTCAGTTTGGTTTAGGGTTGTGCATGTGTGTATGCAAGTTGTAACTAAAATGGGCATGGCTATAGTCCCATTTCCTAATAATTAGCAATTTTAGCTATTTAATTAGCATTTTCTAATATTAAAGGAATATTCTTTAGAATATATGTTTGAAAAGAGAATATTCTTTAGAATATTCTATTTTGTATTCTCTATTCATTGAACAAAAATTAATAACATTATAAAAGTAGAAGGTATTAAATTATATAATATATTGCCTAATATAACAATTAAGGAAGAGCATAAGAGGTACATTATATAAATATTGATGTTGTTATTAAAATATTAATATTTAAATATAACATTATTAATTAAAAATTTGTAGTAGTAATAATATATATATAAAATCCTATAATAATATAGTCAATCTTCCATATCATTTTTTAAATTTATATAGTTAAGTATACAATTTGGTACTATTATTAAAGAGTTTATAATAATTATGAATATTAAATATATGATATTTTATAATTTTGTAATTGCTTTAAGCTTCAGAAAACATACATTCCCTTGCAGTTTTGTTAATCGTGACTTTATCAACGCTTCTTGACATCCACCCATATCGAATGGATTTAACATTTATAAAACATGCTGGGTCTTTTTGATTGGGAGACCATGTTTTCTCTAGGCATCCATTATATCTTTCGCTCTCCTTCTCGTGTCGCCTTTTTTGTGGTTTGAACCATGCAACCTTAACAATACTATTTTTTGTGATTACTTCAGGTGTGTCGATAATTTGACCCATCCAAATAGGCTGATTATATGACGCATCTGGAGTAATGAGAACCATCATTAGTTTTTGAAGATCCTTGCAGCAATCAAAGTATGCTTTAGGTTTTTGGTTCCTTTGTCCAACAAAGTGTGGGGTTTGCACTTCCACATCACTACTGGCTTCTATGTCGTCTATGCTCAGTGATGTCATTTCAATCTCCTCTCGCCACCTTGTTTTAGGCCAGAAAGGGTGTTGCAATTCTGTACTTGTGACAGTAGGCCCTTCCAACTCTCGAACAACAGTCTCCCAATAGTCGACCACATGCTTATATAGTTCTGAGTAACCAGTTGCCTTATCAGAATTCTTTGGCATCGATTTTTGAACCCATGCCACATATTTTTTGATGCCATCAATAATAACCTCTTGTTCCTTGAGCTGGGCACTCAATGGAATAGGGTCTGGTTGTCCTTCTGGGAGAAGTGGCTTTCCATCCTCTCCACTTTTGAAGAGCATTAAGCCCTCTTTCGGTAACCACTCCTGCTCTGATGGCCGTAACTTGTACTGCATAATAGGTATACCATCTCGTATGGAGAAAAAGAATTGTAGCGGCACAAGGTGACCAACTAAAGAATCACTCCCTTCTTTTATATACTCCTTGAGAAATTTTTTGAAGTCTGGCACCTCAGTCACAAGCAAAGCACAACTTTTTTTGGAGATGCAATTTTCAAAAAGATTCATCATATGCGGTAAGGTAAGTGCACTTGTCCTTTTTGTAGAGTTGGAGACCTTGCTGAAGAACGCATCAATATCTTCATGAGTGTGACCAACCATAAGGAAACTGAGCGTGATTGTTTCAAACACACCTTTGGCAACAAGCATTGACAAGTATGCTAGCACATATCTAGAAAATAAAAGTAAGTATGAGCTTGAGAAACCCTTAAGTAAAATGATTTACCTATTTTTGTTCTCGCCTGCACAATTATCCATCTGTAAAAGCAAATGACGAGGAAGCTTATTTGATGTTGAGGACACATGTACACTATTTGAGCTAGATCCCTCCACTGAACCAGAACTCTCAACAGGGCCATCTGTTTTTTGTGCAGGCTGTTGACAATGCCTCTCATATTCCCAAGTAGCCTCAAGTGCAGACGTGTTCATGAGAGCATTATGTAAAGGTTGAAGGTGTTGTTTCTTCACTTTGAGATCACTGATAGGACTTGTCTGTGAGTGGGCTTCAAGGTTTCTGAAACACATGGCTAACGACCCAATAGTGAAATTGGAGTCGCTAGACCAATGTGGAAGTGAAAAGTGTCCATATGACTCACAACCGTGTCCATGTGTTAGCACACCTGTCAATGAAATCGGAAGTTTCATGACATTTCCAAGGCACTTTGGTGTTGCAAAGAGCTTTGGAATGCTGGTCTTTGAATGATCCATCTTGTCATGGATCAAGCACAGGTACTCTGATGGGCGTGACACAGAAAGCATGCGGTGTGCATAGTACTGAGACCGGCAAGTTTGTTGTGCAATCATGTGGGCCTCCATCTTCTTTTGAATGGTAGTGATCTCCACCAAGGTTTTTGCACAAGCCTCTGCAGCCTTCAATGATGTACAAGTGTCACACTTGGAAAAGCTAGAGTGTTTTGCAATCTCCACATCCTTAAAATGAGTATTCCATATGTTGTTGAAGGTACCAGTGCAGATTGCTTGGAGCCCCATCAAACTGAGGCACTTGTTCACATGTTCACACAGCTTCAATTGAGTGTAGATTGAAGGCAAAACCTTGAGATTTTCCCTGACCCCTGCATTTGTGGTTCGGCATTTGTGAGGCATCCTGTCTGCATTTGCTTCCACAAAAGCCTTGAGTATCTCTATGGCTGCCATGATGTGAGAGCGGGTTTTGACCAAGCGAGTGTTCCCATGAACTGAGGTTCGCGCTCCATCTAGCCACTCATCCCTCCGACGGTAGAACGTGGTCTTTGGGATCCCGTATATACTGTACCAAGCTTTGAAGCAGATGGCCACCTTATTAAATACCATGGATGTACTCTGATAACCTGTGTCCGAGGCCATTCCATCAATACACCCAGTTAGTGCAGCATATACAAACTCATGCCTTTGCTTTTGGGTGAGCATACGAAAGACATGTCTACATTGGGTAATTTCATTCCGGTCTGCCATCTGACAACACTTCTTCTTGCAACAGTCAATCGTGGAAATGCTCGTAACACTTTCGGAAGATGTAGGATCCATCTTTACCCTCTTGCTGAAACTTGCAGGGGAAGATCTACAACCCATGAATCGCCTTTTTCTTACAATAGGACCAATGCAAGGAACCTCTTCAAATATGAGTTGTTCTTCCGGGTTGTTATTATTGAAATCCAACCCAGAATATGTTGAACCATCTTGCCGTCTTAATTCAGATGTTCGCCACCTCACGAGGGATCCAGGATACAATGTGCCATTAGGTGAAACCTCTGTCACAACTACACCCACGAAGTCGGACCCTAGTTTCTCTTCTGACACTGCTTCCATTGGATTTATAGCTGTGATGATGCCTCTTCCGACTTCAATCTCACGAAGAAAGAGAATCACCTCATCCATCACAGCAGGCAAGCCATCATCTGGTAAACTCGTGCTACTATTTGTTTGTGACTCTGCATATTCTGTGTCAGCCTTGACTTCATCCAAATTCCACAATACAGGAGAACCCTCCTCAAATTCCATTCCCAGAACCTCAACATGCTTGTAAATGGTGTTCACCCATACGTACACACAAGATCCTTGGGCAATATTGTGACATGATGCATTATTATCTCGAACTTCCACAGTTCCAGTGCCAACTATCTCGTTGTTCCGAAGAAGACATACTTTATCTCCAGTATTAAACATATTGTCCTGCACATAAATAATTGTATTATTTATGATATCTGTTTATGCAATATTTCTAAGAAATCTGAATTACGGTTACTTAATAATATGCATATGCAATAATACATAATTATGTTTAGAGATAATATCTCATGTTTGATTAATACAACTGATGGGCGGGATTAATCCCGCCCACGAATCCCTCCGACGAGGAACGGTCGGCGGGATTAATCCCGCCGCCGACTCAACCCCTTCGGAGAGAGTCGGCGGGATTAATCCCGCCTTGGACTCCCTCCGACAAGGAAGAGCCGGCGGGATTAATCCCGCCGCCTCCCTCCTCGGGGAGTCCGGCGGGATTAATCCCGCCGACTCTCTCCCGGGGAGTCGGCGGGATTAATCCCGCCGACTCTCCGGAGAGAGTCGGCGGGATTAATCCCGCCGGACTCCCCCGAGGAAGGGAGCGGCGGGATTAATCCCGCCGGCTCTTCCTTGTCGGAGGGAGTCCAAGGCGGGATTAATCCCGCCCACAATTCTTACGACGGGGAATGGGTGGCGGGATTAAACCCGCACATAACTCTCTCCAAAACTATGATTTCAAAGAGATCTCGGGATAAATCCTGTCCCCAAATCCTTAAAACAGGGATGTGGTGGCGAGATTAATCCCGCCACCCCTTCCCTGCCTCCTAAAATGGTTGGCGGGATTAATCCCGCCGACAACTCTTTCTAATAAATTCTGGTAACTCTTCATCAGTTGAGAAGGTTATCGGCGGGATTAATCCCGCCACTCTTTTTCAGTGGCGGAGAAGCATTGCCCGAGAGATGGTGGCGGGATTAATCCCGCCACCTCTTCGAAGAGGCGAAAAAGAAATGGCCGGATTAATCCCCCCCCGGTTAACCTAGAATATTAAGTTAAAAGGATATTTAAACGGGATAAATCCCTAACGGAATATATTATAATCCTAATGCATTCCTAAACCCCTAAATTGTAATTTTAAGAGAGAATGTAAGAGAGTGAATCTTTATAAGTATTTTTAAATTTGTTTATAATACTTACTTGTAAACAGCACTGAAGGCGCCGTGCTTTCCTATAAAGAATAGCACCCAATTTAATCTCGCTCCTGAGATGATCACTATGAAGAAAAAAGAAGATCTAAAGAGTGAAAAATACAGAAATGAAGAAACCCTTGCCGGAGAAAGAACCAGATCTGAATTTGAGTGGGAAATTAAATGCATTTTCAAATTTACATGTCAGACCGACAATACATATGTCAGAAATTCAAATTTTTTAAAAAGAACAGAAAATAAAATTTAAGATGAGTTGACACAAATATCCGACACTCTGACATATATACTCTCCAGTTCCAATGAGTATTTTAAAATTGCATTTAATGTTATTCAAGTGATTCAAGCTGTTTAATATTACGAAATTTTAGACTATATTCTACATTCTTAGTATTCAAGTATATTTATATATATATATATAAATATATACTTATACAATAAATAAATTGATATATTATTATGTATCATTTAAAATATATTCATAGTCTGTTTATTATTATTATTTTCTTAATTACTCGAGTATTTAGTTTTCATTTCCTCCTATCAATGGGATATTCTTATTATTTTATTAATATTTGAAGAATATTCTAATATTAAACCTGATTATCATAATTAAATTAGTCTTGTTCTTAATTATTGCAGAGTAATTATTCTACATTTGTATATATTAATGGGATTTTCTCAATTAATTTGTTATTATTTCAAGAATATTCCTGTGTTAAACCTTATTATCAATATTAAATTAATATATATTATTAAAACTATATATGACTATATATTAGATAAAATGATGTATTATTATGTATAATTTAAAATATGTTCATAGTGTTATATTAATATCATTTCCTTAATTACTTGAGTAATTAATCTTCTTTATATTAATGGGATATTCTTTATTATTTTCTTATTATTCCAAGAATATTCCAATATTAAACATGATTATGATAATTAATTTAGTTAATTATTTGAGTACTTAATTTACATTTGGGATTTTCTCAATTAATTTCTTATTATTTCAAGAATATTTCAATGTTAAACCTTTTTATCAATATTAAATTTATATATTATTAAAACTATATATGGCTATATATTAGATAAAATCATATATTATATGTATAATTTAAAATATGTTCATAGTGTGTTTATTAAATTATTTTCTTAATTATTCGATGTTTGTTTTGCACACATATATAAACACAATCATAAATTTACACACGCATTACAAGAACTTACAAAAACACATATGCATACACATGCACAACCCTAAACCAAACTGAAGAAATATGTTGCTTCTTTATTGAAAACATCATGTTCAACACATGTATGATATATGTACTCAATCTGTGTGTATGTAACACATTGAATTTACATGTGTAATATTTATATTAAGCTTGTTGGGAGCAAACCCTAAACCCTAAACCCTAAACCCTGTGTATACATGTGTGTACAAAAATAATTTTTCAACACTCTCTCTTCACACCATGCATGATCCATCCTAAACCCTAAACCCTAAACCCTAATATGTAACACAATGAATTTACTCATGTAATATGTATGTATGTCTGTTGTATACACGTGTTATGTATATATGTGTACTCTGTATGTATATATGTACTTTCTGTCTTCTCTCATACATACACACCATGCATGATCCATGTTAATATGTACTGTGTCTCTTCTCTCAAACATACACACCATGCATGATCTATAATATGTACTCGGTTCTCAAATAATGTTTAATATGTATGTATGTCTGTGTGTATAATACACACCATGCATGATCCATAATATGTACTGTCTCTCTTCTCTCATATACTATGTATGTATATCTGTGTATAATATGTGTAAGTATATATGTACTAATATATGCAATGTGTACAAAAATAATTTTTAACACTCTCTCTTCTCTCATACATACACACCATGCATGATCCATCCTAAATCCAAAACCCTAAACCCTAAACCATGTAATATATGTATGTCTGTGTATACACGTGTGTATGTATATATTATGTGTATTAATATATGCAATGTGTATGTATGTATTGATACACATGAAACTTTAACACTCATGGACACACACATGTTAAATCCCTGCATGATTTATATTTTTGGGGTGTATGTGATACACCACGCACACGCACGCGCTAATAATATAATAAAAGAATATTCGTTTAGGGCGAATCTATATTTTATTCTTTTTAGGGTTTAAGTATATTCTCAAAAGGAATATTCTATTAGGGTTAATATATATATTTAATTCCTTTAGGGTTTAGGTATATTCTTAGGTTTCAAGAGGCGGTGGCTGTGAAATCGGCGGCGGCGGCTGTGCACACAGGTGAGATCTGTGTGTGTGTGTTGTGTGTGTGTATGTATGTAGTATATATGTATAGGAGTGTGCGTATAATTTTATTTATTAGTTTTATCTCTGCACACACACGCACACTCCTGTGTATGTATATGTGTGTTGTGTGTGTTTGTTTATCTGTATGATTTATTTGTTTCGCTCACACACGCATACACACGATATATATAAACATATATATATATACCTATATACATATATACATACATATATTATGTGTACCAGTATCTATAAAAAAAATTTTATTGATCTATCTCTCCCACACACACGCACACTGCTTTACACACACAACACACACACACACATATATATATATATATATATATATATCAATGCATATTAAGAAATAGTATACAACACTAGTTTATATATATGCTTATATATTCATATGGGTTATATATATACACACATATATATATGTGTGTTTATCTTATATTTTATTTATTTATTAGTTTTATCTCTCGCACACACACGCACACTCCTGTGTATATATATGTGTGTGTGTGTGTTTTTATCTGTATGATTTTATTTTTTCGCTCACACACATACACACAATATATATACAAATATATATATATACATATATACATACATATATTATGTGTACCAGTATCTATATAATTTTTTTTATTGATCTATCTCTCCCACACACACGCACACTGCTTTACATATATATATATATATATATATAATATAATCAATGCATATTAACAAATAGTATACAACACTAGTTTATATATATGCTTATATATTCACAGACTCTCTATATCTTATACACACATATATATGTGTGGTTTATCTGTATAATTTTATTTATTTATTAGTTTTATCTTTCGCACACACATGCACACTCCTGTGTATATATGTGTGTGTGTGTGTGTTTTCTGTATGATTTTATTTGTTTCGCTCACACGCATACACACGATATACATATACACACATAATATACCTATGTACACACATATATTATGTGTACCAGTACTGTATATTTTATTTATTTATTTATCTCTTGCACACACACGTACACTCCTATACAACATACATACATACATTACATATATATATATATATATATACACACACATATATATATGTGTGTTTTTATATGTATAATTTTTTTATTTATTAATTTTATCTCTCGCACACACGCTAAGCCCCTCGAGCGGCGGGATTAATCCCGCCGCTATAGGTTATGGCCATGGGGCGGGATTAATCCGCCGCGAGGCCTCACGCAGGTATGGGCGCGGGATTAATCCCGCCCTCAGGCAATCGAAGAGCGGCGGGATTAATCCCGCCGCTCTAGGACAAATCGAAGAGCGGCGAGATTAATCCCGCCGCCCATGGCCTGCGTGAGGGGCCTCGGCGGCGGGATTAATCCCGCCGCTCACCCATGCCCTGCGCGGAATGCGGCGGGATTTATCTCGCCGGCAATGGCCTGTGTGAAGGCCCTAATGGCCAGGATTAATCCCGGCGGATTCCGCGCAGGGCATTTACAGGGGATGGGCGGCGGGATTAATCCCGCCGCTCATGAGGCTAACCGAAGAGCCTGCATGAAAGATCCTGCACGGAAGGCTAACCGAAGAGCCTGCATGACATGTCCTACGTGTAAGGCGGCGGGATTAATCCCGCCGACCAGGGAATTCACGCAGGACATGAACGGCGGGATTAATCCCCCCACGCTCATGCCCTTCGCAGAGGGCGGCGGGATTAATCCCGCCGCTCAGGCACTTCCGCAGGATATAAGCGGCGGGATTAATCCCGCCCCCACCCATCCCTATTCAAAATGCCGCAGCCAATATATATGTGTAAGCGCATGATTTACGAAAGGGCGGGATTAGTCTCTCCGAACCTTCATTGCCCGGTGGCGGGATTAATCCCGCCACCCTTCTTTTTTCCTTCATTGGTATGTTGAATCAATCCCGACTAACTCTGTCTGAGACGGAGAAGGTTTACAAAATACCAATGGAGGGAACTGAGAAGGGTGGTGGGATTAATTTCACCATCCCTTACATGGTGGGCGGGATTAATCCCGCTGCGTACGCATGCCCTGCGCGGAATCGGGCGGGATTTATCCCGCCGCCATTGGCCTGCCTGAAGGCCTAGGCGGCGGGATTAATCCCGCAAGATTTTGCACAGGGCATTGGCGTTCGACGGGATTAATCCCGCCGACTAAGGCCGAGTGAAGGGCCTGGGAGCGGGATTAATCCCGCCGGACGCCAATTCCTTGCGCGGAATCGGGATTTATCCGCCGCCATTAGCCTGTCTGAAGTGCCTAGCGGCGGATTAATCCCGCCGATTCCGCGCAGGGAATGGCGTTCAGCGGGATTAATCCCGCCGACTAAGGCCCGAGTGAAGGCCTGGGAGATTTTAGCGAAGCCGAATCTCACAATCGAAGTACCATAAGTTATCGGCGGAATGGGACGCTGCCGACACCAACCACTACAACAGCAAAAATATGGAGAAGTTTAAACACACGCGATCCGTGTTGGGAATCTCTTGAGCGACCACAAAGAGTTACTGCAGGAAATACACAATCTGCGAACTACCGGGTAAGCAAATTGTCTGGGCGGGATTTATCTTGCCGGTATATTAATCTGTTTTTTCTCAGAGGTTGGGATTATGGAATCCTTTCAAAGGAACACTGAAGAAGAAGCAGACAAGTGAAGTGGAGCCCTCAGAAAAGTCTGCAAAAAAAACCCAGTAAGACGCCGAAGGCTAAGTCTGTTCAATCTACAAAGGATGTAGATAACGATTTCAAGCTCACATGGTTGAAGCCTTTAAATGGAACAACGATGGAGAGAGAAAGTCTTGGCTGATTTGGTGACGATGGCAAACTACAAATTAATAACAGCAGCCCACCTCTCCTTTCATCTCAAGGCAATGGAGTTGAAGACGGTCAGGCATTTCAAGGAGTGGTTGGGAATACACTGCCACAAACTGGGTTGGACCTCGACTCAACATATGAAGAGGTCAGCAAAATATATTGCATGTGACGAACGATGATATGTTGTCGAATGGGTGAACCAATCGGAAGATCTAGGCAAGAATCTATTGCACGCCAACGCCAAAAAGGAGAACATTGGGATGACGCCTTCTCTTATGGCAGTCCTTCAGCAGAGAGAAATTATTATGAGGATGCTACGAATCACGACAAGCCCTACAGATGTTTGTTGTTAGATTCGGAGACTTTATGGGGTAACATCACTGCTTGTAAACCGTTTCAATTGTTCGTGATGGATCGGCGGGTGTCAAAAAATCTTTCGACAGATAGGGCACTAGAGGATCTGGTGGAGAAACTTAGCCGTGCAAGCATATACATAGAAGGTATTTATTATTGAATTCATGCTTGCGCTCTTCACTGATACCTACTTTTCAGGTATTTATTTCTTGATTCTTGCTCATGTCACCGATACTTTTGCCTTCGCCTTCGCCAAGAAGAATAGACATCGTTGGACAGGATTTTATATGAACGATGCTAATCCCAAGTGCATTGATACCATTGTTCACTTGGTTGTTAGGAATGCGCCAAACAATTTCAAGCTTCCAAATGACTGGCCAGGCATCTGTTTGCACTCCAACGGCCCTGAACCTCCATCCGATACACCGATAGGTATGAGTGACGTATTCGGCAATGTACTTATCCAAACATTACAAGTCAAGCGGCACGGAGCATTGTCAACTTGATCAGGGGTCCTGACAGTGATGCGTGGGTTTTTGACTACTGCACTAGGGGTCCGTCTTGAAGGAGTGTTACCTTCGGCATACATGTGTGTTTGCCGTTGAAAAGGATAAGACCATGGTTGAGGACCTGAACAAGTGGATAGATTGGGTCTCAACTGAGTACCCCAACGAATCCATAAAGGCGTATTTGAGAAAGTTCCCTCCAGATAAGTGCGATAGCTCTGAAGGTGAATCTGGTTCAATCTCGGAGTCTGAGAACGAACTTCAATCAGATATTAGACCGGAAGTTATCTCGAGAGTACAGAACATTCACACACTCCAGGACCCATGGAAACATCAATAGAAGATGCAAAAGATCTTGAACCATCTCACAAGCGGCTTAGACCTTCTTCGCCTCACTCAGAAGGTAATAACGAAGAAGAATTGATAATGAATTGATAGAGTGATGAATAGTTGTAAATGAGTGTAACATAAGGCATTTTTGTATATTTCTTTTATATTTGTACAGAAAATAAATTCTCAAGGATTAATGAAGCTTTTAGTTCAAACATGGGTCACACATTAACAAGGTAAATAATATACCTTGATAATTTTAAGGTCAGCTAATTATCATTTTGCAGATGTAATGAAATAATTGAGAACATGGATTTTCAGCATTGGCATGAGGTAAGAGAGGGGTTTGGCGACAATTTCTTGTGCCACATGTCAGAATGACAGAGTTCATGCAGGAAATGGATAATAATGCAGCTCAAAACATCGTTACCATGGGGCCACTTCATCATCATTTTTATTGGCTTCAGTTCCGAAATCAATTTCTTCAGCGCATGCAATATCTGAATCTTGTAAGGATGATGTACAATTAAATGATGAAGGGATAGGCAACGAGATAGTGGCAACGGATAAATGTGAAAGGGAGCAAACAAGTGATTTGCAAAGTATTCAAGAGGCAACGCCATCTCATGTTACTCATGGCCATATTGTGTTGTTGGATGTCAATGGTGTTCTGCTTCATCGACAAAGGCCCCAGGATAGAAAAAACAGAAATCAAACAAGGAGATTTCATTCCTTGTCATGATAAATTTCATATGATATTATTTTTCGTCCAGGGTTGGATCGTCTCTTTCAAAAGCTTAAGGAGATGGGTGCGCTTGTGGGGATTTGGTCATGCATGCAGATTCATAACTTAACACCGCTGTTGAATTTACTTAAGAAACATTGTAGTGTTGCAGAAGAGGTGATTCGTAAAGATTGGATTTTTGACCAGCGAATGTGTCATAAACCTCTCGAATTTCAGAATATAAGAAAGGAAAGCAAGCCATACTTCTTCAAGAATGAAAGAATAATTGGGACTCATGGGGAGATCAGTCGCTTAAGGATAACGAAGAATGCACATATCTTAGTAGTAGATGACTCTCCTCAGAAGGCTATGCTCAACCAAAACATTGCTTGTATTCATCCAATCACTTTCGATCCATATTCTGATACCGATATCATGGATGAGCTAGTGAACTACTTGGATACGTGCCTCATAAAAGAATCTCGAAAATTTTTGTGAGCAGTATCCACCGTATCATACATTTCCTGAAGCTTTTCTTTCTCGTGATATTGAATTTTATAAAATGAAGGATAGCAACCGGGCGCTTTATAATATTATTCTTAAGGAACGTCAGTTTTTAGATGAGCCTTTATGCAGACCTTCTCTTATCACATCTTATGTATTAACAAGGATGGCAACTCCCAATTGCATTCGTGAGAGTGTTAAGTGGTGGCAACAACATCAAGATATTGACCAAAATGATTTGATTAATCCGGAGAGTGATGATTTAGACAAAATGAAAAGATTTCTTTGTATGATAGAAAAAATTTTATAAAAAATTAACATGTTGATAAGAAAATGATTTCATTTGTAATTATGTTTGATAGTATTTCTTCATTATTGTAAACTATTTTTAGAATAATATGAATATTCTAAGATATTTTAGGAATATTCCTTACTAAGTAAGGTTATTGAAGGATTAATTAATTAATTAATTAATATTTAAGGCTTAATTACATATTAATTAAATGATTAATTAATAATTAAAACTTAAGTATTAATTAGTAATTTATTTTATATTCCCATTTTCACGTATCATGCCCACTTTAGTTACAATGTGCATGTGTGCATATGTGTTTTGTTTCTTGTAATGCGTGTGTAAATTTATGATTGTGTTATATATGTGTGCAAAACAAACATTGAATAATTAAGAAAATAATATTAATAAACACACTATGAACATATTTTAAATTTACATAATATATTGATTTTATCTAATATATAGCCATATATAGTTTTAATAATATATATTAATTTAATATTGATAAAAAGGTTAACATTGAAATATTCTTGAAATAATAAGAAATTAATTGAGAAAATCCCATTAATATATACAAATGTAAATTAAGTACTCAAATAATTAACTAAATTAATTATCATAATCATGTTTAATATTGAATATTCTTGGAATAATAAGAAAATAATAAAGAATATCCCATTAATATAAAGAAGATTAATTACTCAAGTAATTAAGGAAATGATATTAATATACACACTATGAACATATTTTAAATTATACATAATAATACATCATTTATCTAATATATAGTCATATATATTTAATAATATATATAATTAATATTGATAATAAGGTTTAACACATGAATATTCTTGAAATAATAACAAATTAATTGAGAAAATCCCATTAATATATACAAATGTAGAATAATTACTGCAATAATTAAGAACAAGACTAATTTAATTATGATAATCAGGTTTAATATTAGAATATTCTTCAAATATTAATAAAATAATAAAGAATATCCCATTGATACTAGGAAATGAAAACTAAATACTCGAGTAATTAAGAAAATAATAATAATAAACAGACTATGAATATATTTTAAATGATACATAATAATATATCAATTTATTTATTGTATAAGTATATATTTATATATATAATATAAATATACTTGAATACTAAGAATGTAGAATATAGTCTAAAATTTCGTAATATTAAACAGCTTGAATCACTTGAATAACATTAAATGCAATTTTAAAATACTCATTGGAACTGGAGAGTATATATGTCAGAGTGTCGGATATTTGTGTCAACTCATCTTAAATTTTATTTTCTGTTCTTTTTAAAAAATTTGAATTTCTGACATATGTATTGTCGGTCTGACATGTAAATTTGAAAATGCATTTAATTTCCCACTCAAATTCAGATCTGGTTCTTTCTCCGGCAAGGGTTTCTTCATTTCTGTATTTTTCACTCTTTAGATCTTCTTTTTTCTTCATAGTGATCATCTCAGGAGCGAGATTAAATTGGGTGCTATTCTTTATAGGAAAGCACGGCGCCTTCAGTGCTGTTTACAAGTAAGTATTATAAACAAATTTAAAAATACTTATAAAGATTCACTCTCTTACATTCTCTCTTAAAATTACAATTTAGGGGTTTAGGAATGCATTAGGATTATAATATATTCCGTTAGGGATTTATCCCGTTTAAATATCCTTTTAACTTAATATTCTAGGTTAACCGGGGCGGCGGGATTAATCCGGCCATTTCTTTTTCGCCTCTTCGAAGAGGTGGCGGGATTAATCCCGCCACCATCTCTCGGGCAATGCTTCTCCGCCACTGAAAAAGAGTGGCGGGATTAATCCCGCCGATAACCTTCTCAACTGATGAAGAGTTACCAGAATTTATTAGAAAGAGTTGTCGGCGGGATTAATCCCGCCAACCATTTTAGGAGGCAGGGAAGGGGTGGCGGGATTAATCTCGCCACCACATCCCTGTTTTAAGGATTTGGGGACAGGATTTATCCCGAGATCTCTTTGAAATCATAGTTTTGGAGAGAGTTATGTGCGGGTTTAATCCCGCCACCCATTCCCCGTCGTAAGAATTGTGGGCGGGATTAATCCCGCCTTGGACTCCCTCCGACAAGGAAGAGCCGGCGGGATTAATCCCGCCGCCTCTTCCTCCTCGGGGGAGGTCGGCGGGATTAATCCCGCCGGCTCTTCCTTGTCGGAGGGAGTCCAAGGCGGGATTAATCCCGCCGACTCTCTCCGAAGGGGTTGAGTCGGCGGCGGGATTAATCCCGCCGACCGTTCCTCGTCGGAGGGATTCGTGGGCGGGATTAATCCCGCCCATCAGTTGTATTAATCAAACATGAGATATTATCTCTAAACATAATTATGTATTATTGCATATGCATATTATTAAGTAACCGTAATTCAGATTTCTTAGAAATATTGCATAAACAGATATCATAAATAATACAATTATTTATGTGCAGGACAATATGTTTAATACTGGAGATAAAGTATGTCTTCTTCGGAACAACGAGATAGTTGGCACTGGAACTGTGGAAGTTCGAGATAATAATGCATCATGTCACAATATTGCCCAAGGATCTTGTGTGTACGTATGGGTGAACACCATTTACAAGCATGTTGAGGTTCTGGGAATGGAATTTGAGGAGGGTTCTCCTGTATTGTGGAATTTGGATGAAGTCAAGGCTGACACAGAATATGCAGAGTCACAAACAAATAGTAGCACGAGTTTACCAGATGATGGCTTGCCTGCTGTGATGGATGAGGTGATTCTCTTTCTTCGTGAGATTGAAGTCGGAAGAGGCATCATCACAGCTATAAATCCAATGGAAGCAGTGTCAGAAGAGAAACTAGGGTCCGACTTCGTGGGTGTAGTTGTGACAGAGGTTTCACCTAATGGCACATTGTATCCTGGATCCCTCGTGAGGTGGCGAACATCTGAATTAAGACGGCAAGATGGTTCAACATATTCTGGGTTGGATTTCAATAATAACAACCCGGAAGAACAACTCATATTTGAAGAGGTTCCTTGCATTGGTCCTATTGTAAGAAAAAGGCGATTCATGGGTTGTAGATCTTCCCCTGCAAGTTTCAGCAAGAGGGTAAAGATGGATCCTACATCTTCCGAAAGTGTTACGAGCATTTCCACGATTGACTGTTGCAAGAAGAAGTGTTGTCAGATGGCAGACCGGAATGAAATTACCCAATGTAGACATGTCTTTCGTATGCTCACCCAAAAGCAAAGGCATGAGTTTGTATATGCTGCACTAACTGGGTGTATTGATGGAATGGCCTCGGACACAGGTTATCAGAGTACATCCATGGTATTTAATAAGGTGGCCATCTGCTTCAAAGCTTGGTACAGTATATACGGGATCCCAAAGACCACGTTCTACCGTCGGAGGGATGAGTGGCTAGATGGAGCGCGAACCTCAGTTCATGGGAACACTCGCTTGGTCAAAACCCGCTCTCACATCATGGCAGCCATAGAGATACTCAAGGCTTTTGTGGAAGCAAATGCAGACAGGATGCCTCACAAATGCCGAACCACAAATGCAGGGGTCAGGGAAAATCTCAAGGTTTTGCCTTCAATCTACACTCAATTGAAGCTGTGTGAACATGTGAACAAGTGCCTCAGTTTGATGGGGCTCCAAGCAATCTGCACTGGTACCTTCAACAACATATGGAATACTCATTTTAAGGATGTGGAGATTGCAAAACACTCTAGCTTTTCCAAGTGTGACACTTGTACATCATTGAAGGCTGCAGAGGCTTGTGCAAAAACCTTGGTGGAGATCACTACCATTCAAAAGAAGATGGAGGCCCACATGATTGCACAACAAACTTGCCGGTCTCAGTACTATGCACACCGCATGCTTTCTGTGTCACGCCCATCAGAGTACCTGTGCTTGATCCATGACAAGATGGATCATTCAAAGACCAGCATTCCAAAGCTCTTTGCAACACCAAAGTGCCTTGGAAATGTCATGAAACTTCCGATTTCATTGACAGGTGTGCTAACACATGGACACGGTTGTGAGTCATATGGACACTTTTCACTTCCACATTGGTCTAGCGACTCCAATTTCACTATTGGGTCGTTAGCCATGTGTTTCAGAAACCTTGAAGCCCACTCACAGACAAGTCCTATCAGTGATCTCAAAGTGAAGAAACAACACCTTCAACCTTTACATAATGCTCTCATGAACACGTCTGCACTTGAGGCTACTTGGGAATATGAGAGGCATTGTCAACAGCCTGCACAAAAAACAGATGGCCCTGTTGAGAGTTCTGGTTCAGTGGAGGGATCTAGCTCAAATAGTGTACATGTGTCCTCAACATCAAATAAGCTTCCTCGTCATTTGCTTTTACAGATGGATAATTGTGCAGGCGAGAACAAAAATAGGTAAATCATTTTACTTAAGGGTTTCTCAAGCTCATACTTACTTTTATTTTCTAGATATGTGCTAGCATACTTGTCAATGCTTGTTGCCAAAGGTGTGTTTGAAACAATCACGCTCAGTTTCCTTATGGTTGGTCACACTCATGAAGATATTGATGCGTTCTTCAGCAAGGTCTCCAACCTACAAAAAGGACAAGTGCACTTACCTTACCGCATATGATGAATCTTTTTGAAAATTGCATCTCCAAAAAAAGTTGTGCTTTGCTTGTGACTGAGGTGCCAGACTTCAAAAAATTTCTCAAGGAGTATATAAAAGAAGGGAGTGATTCTTTAGTTGGTCACCTTGTGCCGCTACAATTCTTTTTCTCCATACGAGATGGTATACCTATTATGCAGTACAAGTTACGGCCATCAGAGCAGGAGTGGTTACCGAAAGAGGGCTTAATGCTCTTCAAAAGTGGAGAGGATGGAAAGCCACTTCTCCCAGAAGGACAACCAGACCCTATTCCATTGAGTGCCCAGCTCAAGGAACAAGAGGTTATTATTGATGGCATCAAAAAATATGTGGCATGGGTTCAAAAATCGATGCCAAAGAATTCTGATAAGGCAACTGGTTACTCAGAACTATATAAGCATGTGGTCACTATTGGGAGACTGTTGTTCGAGAGTTGGAAGGGCCTACTGTCACAAGTACAGAATTGCAACACCCTTTTGGCCTAAAACAAGGTGGCGAGAGGAGATTGAAATGACATCACTGAGCCAGACGACATAGAAGCCAGTAGTGATGTGGAAGTGCAAACCCCACACTTTGTTGGACAAAGGAACCAAAAACCTAAAGCATACTTTGATTGCTGCAAGGATCTTCAAAAACTAATGATGGTTCTCATTACTCCAGATGCGTCATATAATCAGCCTATTTGGATGGGTCAAATTATCGACACACCTGAAGTAATCACAAAAAATAGTATTGTTAAGGTTGCATGGTTCAAACCACAAAAAAGGCGACACGAGAAGGAGAGCGAAAGATATAATGGATGCCTAGAGAAAACATGGTCTCCCAATCAAAAAGACCCAGCATGTTTTATAAATGTTAAATCCATTCGATATGGGTGGATGTCAAGAAGCGTTGATAAAGTCACGATTAACAAAACTGCAAGGGAATGTATGTTTTCTGAAGCTTAAAGCAATTACAAAATTATAAAATATCATATATTTAATATTCATAATTATTATAAACTCTTTAATAATAGTACCAAATTGTATACTTAACTATATAAATTTAAAAAATGATATGGAAGATTGACTATATTATTATAGGATTTTATATATATATTATTACTACTACAAATTTTTAATTAATAATGTTATATTTAAATATTAATATTTTAATAACAACATCAATATTTATATAATGTACCTCTTATGCTCTTCCTTAATTGTTATATTAGGCAATATATTATATAATTTAATACCTTCTACTTTTATAATGTTATTAATTTTTTTCAATGAATGCTATAATTTATTAAAGGGTAGAATACAAAATAGAATATTCTAAAGAATATTCTTTTTCAAACATATATTCTAAAGAATATTCCTTTAATATTAGAAAATGCTAATTAAATAGCTAAAATTGCTAATTATTAGGAAATGGGACTATAGCCATGCCCATTTTAGTTACAACTTGCATCCTTCTTTGAATGTACCAAAGACGATTACCCAAAGGCCCTTCTCCATGAAGAGGAACTCCATCTACTTCTGCCATCCATTCATGGGACCCTTTTCATCTTACACTTCAATTTGTGCTTTCATTATAAAGACTGTCATTCTTATTGACTAGAACTATTGACCATACACTCACATACCCAATTGCACACATCAAAGGACTTTTGAATGAAAAAAAATGATGTATAAGGGAAAGAGCAAAGCTAGTTTTGTGGAAAAAGAGGTCGAACAAAAGAAGAAGTATAGACTTAAATATTCATTTATTTGAAAAGAATATGAAAAGATTGAAAGTGCAAATCTTTACAAAAAGAAAATTTATGCAAAATAAATATCATACAAGAAATGTATGATGATAATAAATAATTCTGATTAATTGTCATAATAAAGTTAACATGTAAAATAAAGTATTGCAATTGATGTTATAATATACACATGTTAGCATCAAAATGGGATTTGTTATATATAAATCCTAGTAGGTTTGATATTAGCACAATAACTAGACATAACAACGATTAAACGGTCTTCATCATAACCTCTGTGGGTGGTATTATTTTTGAGTGAACAAGATTAATTACACATAATTAATATTAAAGATGTGTTATTTAAAATATTTAATTTGCAATCTTAAACCTTAGTATACCAATACATATTCCAATATTATTTATAATTAATCAAAAATTATAATAAAAAAAGACACACATGTGTATGCACATATGAATACACACATTCTTGCATGTTATTATGATTTAAGAATTATTATAATTTTAATGTTATACTTAATAAATTCAAAAACATTTTAAAAATTTTACACATTGCAAATTAAAAAGCATTTTTTATTTATTAATTTTAAAATTAAAAAAATTAAATTAATAAACTTACAATCCACTTAAATTTGAAAAGAAAAATATGTGCACTCTTTCTTTTTCTTTATACTCTAATTCTTTTTTCATACTTAATATAATATTATAACATATCATATTGTAAACCACAACAACACATACAAACAAGGAAATCTTTATATTATCTTAAAATTTGCAAATATAGCTTTATAAACCTTATTTAAAAAAGCTATTTGAAATTTATAGAAGCAACTCAAAACTTAATTAGTGACTTTCTAACCAAATTATGAATTAAAGTTAGAAATTAAACTTGTGAATATATATATATATATATATATATTATTTGGATTATGATTAAATATTTAAATGAACAAATATAAGTCATGAAAAAGTTATCATTTTAAATTTTGAGCAAAAGAAGTTAACAAATTAAAATTAACAAGAGTGAAGTGCAATTAGTTATTCTTGTTAAGGAGCAATGAAATAATTATGTTAAAGTAGTAACGAAATAAATTAAAGAAGCAAAAGAGTGAAATTGTAACTATATAAATAAGATTTCACAAAAATGTAAGAAATTCTTTGACTAAATAAAAGACATAATCACACTTTTTAAAGATAAAAACTAAATTTACTATATAATTCAATTGCAAAAGGTGATTAAAGAACTTGGTGCTAAGGAGTAGAATAAACTTATGATTTTTCTTATTATAATATAAAAAATATTAAATATTACTTAAGATGGAGATTTATTAAAACATTTTTAGGGTCTTGAGTGGTTTTTACTTTCTTAGTCATTCGAGTACTCACATGTACAATTTAATTGTTATTTTAGAATCATCACAAAACAATGTTTTTTACACTTTACACTTAATAAAATTTTCTTTGTTCTTCGACATTGATTACCTTATTCAATGAGGACAAAGTTAACAACATAAAAAAAGTAAAAGAGAAACAATGTGTATAGTTTTGAGTTTAAAATGGTTGTGTTAAGAATTTATAATGCATTCCTGAAACATTAAAATAAGCTTTAATTGAGTTTGCCATAGACCCATAAAAGTTTGTTCTACATAAATGAGAAACAATAGAATAATTAATTCACATTAACGTTGACTAACGTTGACTCACCTTGTCAATATCATATATATATATATATATATGATGACTATGATGATTACAATTTAGTACAATGAAGCATAATAAATGTTGTATTAAATATTTTAAATATAGTTAATTAAATCTAATTATGAGAAGCTCCATTTGCATTATAAACATATAATAGCATGCTTCTTACTCATCTTTTGCATTGCCTTTTTTTTTTCCTTCATTTAATAATAATAATAATGTTTTTATTTAATGTTCAACCATAGAAAATTAATATTCGCTATACAGTGAAAACTAACTCTTAGCATATTTTAAATTTATAAATACTATATATTTTATGTGGCTCATAACATTAGTAATAAGTGATACAAAAATTGGCATATATTAACTTATGAATAAAATCTTTCATCCTGACACGCGTCAGATTGTGATTGCACGACACCATGCGATGACGTGGTGCAAGTAACCGTTGGGTTAGGGTTCTACAGAGATGTCTCGCGAGGAAGGAAGCTCTGTTTGCAAGACCTGGGTAGGCCTGATCGATGCTTGCAGGTTGGGATCGTCTTACTCTGGCCAAGGATTTCCCGGTCCTGCCCATGTGTAGAATCGAAAATTCAAGCAAAGTGCACAGATTTGGAAAGAAATCACGCGAGAACAGGAATAATTCAGAAGAACAGGTGATACTTCAGGAGATTGCAAGAAATAGGGAATTCGAACTCATAAACAAGAACAATTCACATTTCGAGCAGAGATTTCAAGATATTTCCAAGGAAAATGAAGACCCAGTTGAGAATTCGTACAGATTTGGGCAATTGATCACGAATTCACACAAGAGAAATGTCAGAGTTGTGCAGAATTGGAACATCAACAGTGCGTGGAGCTGGAAGAGCCTCTTGATTAGCAGCAGCAGTAAGCCTAGGATTAGTTATAAACGTTCTAGAGTCCCTCTGTGGCAGCGCAGGCATATGCCTCAGCCGCGGCCCCTGTTTGTGTGATTTCACTTTGTTATAAATGTATTTCTATATACACGTGTGCGTGTGCGCGTGTGTGTGAGTGTGTGTATATAAAGGTAAAATGTGGTCTTTGGTTCCACGTTCAAAATTACATTTCAATTGAGAGGCAGCCTACAAAAGAATATCATGTATGCATATAGATGTGTACATGGGTATATAACGTATATACGTGTATATTGTGTAACGTGTATGCGTACATAGATGTGTATAGTGTAACTATGTTTTATGTATAGCATATAAAACATACTTAAATACACAGATATATTCATATTAAAGCTTCAAATAAACAACACAGTTTAATTCTATTTTATTTCCATTTTAGTTACACACGCATTATAAAATATACTTTCTTTATCTTAAACATGAGTATATTATAATTTTTAATTAAAAGTTTAATTAAATAAAATCTAAACCATTCAATCTTATATTTCATTAAAATATACCAGAATATTCTTGGCAAAACCTTAAAATTACTTTTAACTCTTAACATATATCTATTTAAACTCTTTTATACGATTTTAATATATAAAGTGTAAATGACAGCAATTTTGTTAACATCTTATATAAAATTTTAAAATATAATTAAATTTAACCTTATTAGTTCTTAGGACAAATTAAAATCAGTAAATAGATATAATATAATATAATATTATATTGTATATAAAATATAAAATCTATTTATTAATAATAGGTCAAGTATGGCAAACAGAATTCAAAGTCCACATTGTGTTTTGTACATGATTTTGAAATATTAAACAATCTGTATTTATTAATCTTTAGAGGGTTTATTTTTTAAATGCAATTTATTGATTTCAAAATATTAAGATATTTTATGAATTAAAAACACAACATATATATACATATTTGCAAAAATTTCACAATATAACAAAGTTTGCTATCATACGTCCCAACGTTATTAAATTCACACGCATATATACAGAACGCGCACACACACGCCTCATTATAGAATTAATGCATAATAAAATTAATATATAATGTAATATTCATACTTAAGTAAAAATAATGCATTTAATTTAAACTTTTATTTATTTAAAATATTACTCAAACTTCAATATTCAGCGTGTGTGTGTGTGTGTCTCTATAATATATAATACTGTTACTTGCCGAACAGTAACTTTTTCCATATAACACATGTATTGCAAGCCGTGCGTTATCATAGTATACAAACAAGTGTAGTCATGCAACACGTACATGTATATGCATAAACAGGTATAAACATCTGTATACAAACAAAAGATAACGTTTGTACATGTATATACCTATGTACGGCCGATGTATACACACGTCCACCTACATACATATAGATATATGTGTGCAATGTACGTATAGATATATCTGATTGTTTGAGATTAAATGTTAGCATAATATCTCTATATACATGTGTATAACACACACATTATATTACTATTCCAAGGGGTTAGGAAAATCCTGATGGGTAATTTTAATCTAATGTAAGGTAACCATATATTTATATATACAATGAAAAGGCATATTCTTTACTATATTTAAATTAAAATTATTTTTTTATATATACTTACACTTACTAAGGTAACCACCGTAATTACATTACAAATCATAATAAAATAATTATATTTCTTGCATAATTTAATATTAATTAATTAATTCTATTGTTAATTACAGATAAAGCGACTTATTACAGTAAAAAATATATTTTAAATTTTATTTAAAATAAAATTATCCATCAGGCTTACAATACTTCATATTAAAACAAGTTATACAGTGTTGTTTATCCTGTTGAGCATCGGATAATAAATGAAGTCTTAACAGAATCAATACCGCACTTGGATTGGTCGCCCTGGACTACTTGAGGGGTACCCTCACAATTGGGAAGAAGATAAAGAAGAAGATCATGAGAACCATCGTGTTAAACGCATATCCGGTACCAGTGGGCAAAGTTAAGCACCGCCCACAGCTTCCTTGATCAAAGTGAAATCCCAGAGTGTTGCACGTAGGATCTACAAAGATGTCCAAGGAGCTGCTCGAGGCCATCGCAACGAAATAGAGTGTGAGAATAAATACTGCAGACTTTCCAAAAGACATGTTTAGTGATAACTTTGGAATACTTGCATTTTATACTAGTAGAGTTAGTAAAACATGTCATCGACTTCCCAATTAAGTTTCCAAAGCGTGCCACACATGGTGTATATAATAATAAATATAAAATTTTAATTTCTAACTAAACGTATAGACCTATTATATTTTACTATCAACTTGTCAGATTTCACTCGTTGTGGCATGTTCTTACTCGTGCTGCATGAGGTATATATATTAATGTATAAATCTTTTAATAACAAATTGTATCTCTAGTGCTCGATTCAATTTGTGCAGGTTGTTGATTAATAATTAAATTGCAGTATAAATGTAAGTACCATTTGGCAAAGGCCATAAAATGTCTCGCTCTTCGTTTGCTTTTGTTCTTTTCTATCTCTTAGTGATGGCGTCGAGCAGTTCTATTGATACCTTCATAGATACAGGATGTACAATTTTTTATACACTACGATCAAAATTGTGGCACTTGCATACAAACCACTACTCTATCTGGGTATAAGTTCACTTATGATGGACAACATAGGCTCCTACAACAAGCCGGATTGTCAAGGTACCCCTGTTAAATTTGTCACAAAACACAACTGAGTGTATCAATGCATTCTATGCTTCTTTCAAAATTACATGCTAAGATGTAAATCTTAAGTGGCTACATTATTTCATGCTAAATGTTTTACTTTTTCAATAAATATGCAGTGTTATTTTTAATAATATATCAGCACTTAAAGAATGTATGTGTATATATATTTACACGTGTTTATCATATGTAGATATACGTCTATGTGTATAACGTACGCTGTTGACTTGTACGATGTATAGGCTGTACATTTGAGCAAATGATTGAAAAGAATATGGTGGTTACCCATATTGGGGCATGCTCAATACTGGCTTTACATCTACATGCTCAAAACTTGTATGTATGGTATGCTCATATATCCCAGAATGAGGGAAACACACACACACACACACACACACCAGTTGAAAACCGGCTCTTCTTCTTTTTCTCCTTCTGGTGATATTCACATGAACACATTGTTTTATGTTCAAGAAGATATTACAGCCAACCTGTAAATAATTTACTATTTAAATCAATTAATTTGACATATACACGATGATCCTATTAAAATTTAATATACCTTTAAATCAGATATATTACCTATAAAATATGAATACTACGTTATTAAACTCAGATTTTACAAGTGTTAGAATTCTACGCAATTAAACTAGAATTTACAAGTGCTAATTTTATTGTTTAGGGTGTAGGTGTGCGTTTGTCTTGTTTTCATTACTATATGATGCACGCTCCATGGCGCGCGTGTGTGTATAGACATGTAATGCATGTATAGATGGGCTACATTCAACCCCAAAAAATCCCATTGGTAACCATGAACTGTAGTCACCTTTGCAGCCCTAAACACATATATTTAAATTAAAACAGCAATAATTCTGGTTTTATAATCATTACTATAATACAAGTTTAGTTTAATGCACTTTATATATAGTACATAAATACACATTATTCAAAATTTAAATTATTTTTGATTTTAAATGGAGAAAAAATAAATAGAATTAATTTTTTCTGAATTTTAAAAATATTTATATACTTAAATACGTTTATATAATATATATATATATATATTACACACACACACACACACTGGAATATATATTTAATATTTAATTTGTTTATAATAAATATAGTTGTAGTTTAAAATTTGCATTTTACAATAGTATATCCTGAGGATAACCTATGGTATTAAAATTTATTTCATTTCAATTATGAGCAACTTTTCTTTTTAATATATGTATATGAATATTCATTTTTAAGCAAAGTTATTTTGTTGTATCTAATGACTTATAATAATTTTAAGATAACCCCTATAATTGTATATGATCTACATCTTTGTGTTACAATATATAATAGAAAAATGTATTTCATTAAAAAAAATAAAAATCATTTAAACATGCTACATTTATTAAACTATTCCTTGAGCATTTAGCAACTGTACATGAGTTAAATATGGTCGATAAATATAACAAACTCATCAAATACACAGAGTAAAGATGTTTCTAGCCACATAGATCTTATTTTTAGTTAACCTTCGTAAATCTTCATAACTACACGTTGGTATTTGCCCAACCTTTATGGTGTAAAAATAATTATCTAATAGGATTAGATCTTGTACATCCGAGATATCCCACATACATTTTCTATTATCTCAACATTGATTATTATTTTGTTTATGTTAAAGGCTAAAGCCTAAAACAAAATTAAATTCTTCTAAATTAAAAAGAAAAAAACAATGAGAATTGCCTCACAACTCCCTTTTTAAATATCCCTTTTTGCTTGAAATACTATTTAACATCTAATGTTTTAAAATATTTTATAAAATATTCAATGTTCGAATAAAATTGAAAAATATCCTAGTGATTTATGACATATCTCCTTATTCAATTCAACAGTGAGTTCCACGAGCCGCACCATGATCTTGGCAAGGCTTGTCGAGGTACTGACAATAAAAAACAACTTCTTTTAGAGTATGAGTAAGGTTTTTCGCAAGCTCCAAGTACAATCGTTAGAAGAGTAACCAACCTAATTCATCATATACTAAAGCTTACCTTGAATTTGCTTTAAATATAAGATAATAAACTATCTCATACTCTGACGTACCATCAAGTTCCACAAGTGGTGTTGGTGGTATGCAATGAGGAATGTATTAGTGACATAAGACTTTAAAATAAACACATGGAAAACCGAATAAATCTTTATGGAGCTTGGAAGTTGAAACTGAAAAGTGACTTCATTAATCTTATTGATAATAGTAAAAGGACTAAGATGTTGGTATTTAAGTTTATTACAAGGTTGAGTGGTTCATAAGTTGTGTCTAATAAGAAGTCATACCCAATCTCGAACTTGAAAAGTAAGAATAAAATTATAATGATGATGTGTTGCTACCTTCTTGAATATAAAATAAATTATTAATTAATATTTAAGCTTTAATTATTAATTAATTATTTAATAAATATATAATTAAGCCTTAATTATTAATTAATTAACAAATTAATCCTTCATTAACCTTATTTAGTAAAGAATATTTCTAAAATATCTTGAATATTTATAATATTCTTCATTATAAAAATATTTTATAATAATAAAAAATATTATCAAACATTATTATAAATTTCTTTATTAACCCTATTTGTAATTAATTTCTCCTTAATCATATGAAGAATCTCCTCATTTTATATAAGTCATCACTCTCCGAATTAATCAAATCATTTGATCAATATCTCTATTCAAATAATCAATCATTTTGTCAATATCTCTATGTTCAAGGTGTGATAAAATGTAAATTAAATGTAATATTTTTAATTAAAGTCAAAGGGGTAAATTGAATTTAATACTTTTAATTAAAGTTAATGGGTGACACTTGTTTTGACATGAAAGACAAGGGAATGTACTTAGGGTTTGTGGCCAAAGTTTTAGTTAGATTATTTTCATTGTAGTTTTTATAAATTCCTTTTAATAGATGAAAGACGCTTAACCTCCTAAATAAAACTATACTCACTTGTGTGAGTGTTTGTATTTAAAAGTTGATTTCAAAACATACATACACACACCTAAATCCATTTAAAAAGTGTAATGAACTTTAAAACTCACTGGTGAACTTAGCATAACATCTATTTAAGATTAATCAAACCGAAAAAGTATGGAATATATTACTCCTATCACAAAGCTCTTCAATTGTTCCTTATAGTTGGGTTATCATGTCCCAATACTCAACTTTGCTCATGTAATGATTTGGTTCTCATTTTTAACATGTGCAATTATATTTTCTATTTGTTTTTATAATATTTTTGTTCACTTTGATTTTTCTTGCTAAAATATAAATGATTCTTGCAATTGATATTTCACTTCCTCAAACCTTTTTTATTAAATTAATTTATAAAAATCTTGATGAATGTTGCATTTAATTTTTTTTTAATAAGAGTTGCATTAATTCTTACAAGTTCAATGTGTTATAAATGATCACCCTCATGGGTATAGTTTTGCAATACAATTTTGTAATGTTTTAAGCACTTAAAATTAAACCCCCTATGTGTAACTTGTTAAATAAGGGAGTTTATTATTCAATACTAGACCACACATATAAATCGAAAATGGTGAGAAGGGAGGGAAATATATATGGTTCTATCACTTAAATAATATGGTATAATGGTGTGAGAAAAAACATAGAAGAGGTTTGACATGATGCTCTAGTTCCTCCATAGACAACCTAACTCGTATCATTAAGATATGTTTGTGTGTTGTTTATGTTTCTCATGTTCACACCCCCTAAAGTTAGTTTACCATTATTACGTATTAGTGTGAAAGCATGGATAAAATATTTTAATTCAATGCTTGATGATGTTCTTCTTAAGGTATAACTCGTAAAAATGTGTTTTATGTTGTTTATTTAAATATGTTATTAAAGGAGGTGCTTATTGCTAACACTCACCAAGTGTTGTTTTAGCATGTTTAATAAACATGAGTCATCCAATCTTAAGAACATGGTGTGTGTAGATGGTGAGTATATGTTGACGCTGGTCATTATGGTGTGGAAGCTAATGCTACCCCCACGAAATAATTCCAAGTGTTTATAATTAAATGTGACAAGATGCATGGACACATGATGTTAATGCTAGTGAAAATGGTGTGGAGGCTAGGTATTTATAATTAATTATGACAAAACATATAAGAGTTAGTTTGGTATAGATTATGATGCATCTCTTGTTTACAAATATATTAAGGAGTCACATATTGAGTTTTAATGTTTAATTTGTTTAGAGTTTTTGTAAAGGTCATGATTAAAATTCATTATGTTTGTTTTGTAATTATTTCGGATTTCTTAGTTTAATTTTATCATTTATTCTCCCTTTTTAATTTTTAATATGAATCCCAAACTATAACTTTGTATTAGTTTAGTGAATAATTTAGTATATATCTTTAAAATTTATCATATTTATATATATACCTTTAGAATTTTAAATTTACATATATACCCTTGTGAAAATTTTAAATTTACATTTATACCTTTTAAAAAACTTGAATCTTTGTATTTTAATTTTTAAAATAATACTTAACAAAAATTATGTAATTAACTTATGTTTTCTTGAATTTTAAAAATATAATCTTTTATTTAATATATAAATGTAAACTAAATATACTAAAATATATACTATAATTTTTTTTATATTCAAGAAAACTTTATGATTAATTTATTTTTTATTATTTGGTTTTAAAATGCATATATTTGCAGTATAATATAATAATTTTAAAATTATGTTATTTCTTAACATTTGTTATTATGTTTAATAATTAATGCTCGTAGAAATAATTTTCTTAAAACAACTTTAAATTAATAATGATAATAAAATAATTATGTAAATTAATAAAATATTTATTATGTAATAATTAGTAAATATTATTAAATAACATTTTATTTTATTTATAATATATTATAACTATTATTATGTTTATTAAATAATAATTATTATATTTATAATTATTAATAATGCTAAAAATATTAATTTTTAAAAATATTAATTTAATTTTAAATATATTATTTAATACATTCAATATTTAATAAATATTTAATTATTAAATAACATTTTAATTTAATATATTTATATTATTTATTTAAAATTATGTAAAATGTTAATAAAATATTATTTTATTTTATTTTAACTATGCTATAAGTTAAGTACATAATTTTTAGTAAGTATTATGATTTAAAAATTAAAATATAAGTTCAAGAATATAAATGTAAACTTAAATACATAATTTTTAAAGTAGTATGATTTAAAAATTAAAACATAAGAATTGAACATTTTAAAGAGTATAAATAAATTTAAATTTTCACAAGGGTATATGTAATTTTAGGGTATATATGCAAATATGATAAATTTAGAGTATATATATGTAAGTTTCCTTTTTATTATTTGATGGTTGAATTTTAGATGTCTTAACAAAGTATAAACTAGGTCCTTAATAATGTGGTAACAAGAATATGCTTGAGATCATGAAGAAGTATATTCCATATCTATGTTAATGTGTACTGCATATACCTAATTAATATATCTAAACACTTGTTTAAATATTTAATATTTCTAAATTATGCTAAAAACATTTTGTGAATAAAATTATCAATTTAGCAATAAAGTAATATTTTGAAATATTATTTACAATATTATCAGGGTAATATGAAAGTTAATCAACTTCATTATGATATATAAATATAATAAAAGTGTATTAATTAATGTAATTAATACAATGTATTTAGAATTAATTAATAATATGAAAAACCAAGGAGGGCATGTGTATATTTTATTCATATATTCATTAAATATGGCAACTGAATATGTGTGTGTGTGTAGGCTATGAAATATATATATATATGTGTGTGTGTGTGTGTGTGTGTGGTGTGTGTATGTCTGTAAATATGTAGAAAAATATAAAAGCTGCGAATATTCCGTTAAGCACGCACTTTCCGTTTTCTCGCCTTGTAAAATCCAACGGTTATCAAATCGACACGTGGTTACGTGATAACCGTTTACTTACAACATTAGGGTTCTTCGGAGGTTCTCCTGAAATGGAAGTAGATTCGTAATTCGCTAGATTCACCCTGGCGATATCCTACAGATAAAAACTAAATTTACTATATGGTTCAATTGCAAAAGATGATTAAAGAACTCTTATTATAATATGAAAAATATTAAGTATTACTTAAAGATAGAGATTTATTAAAACATTTTTAGGGTCTTTAGATAAACGAGTGGTTTTTACTTTCTTAGTCATTGAAGTACTCACATGTACAATTTAATTGTTATTTTAGAATCATCACAGAACAATGTTTTTTACATTTTACACTTAATAAAATTTTCTTTGTTCTTCGACATTGATTACCTTACTCAATGAGGACAAAAGTTAAACAACATAAAAAAATAAAAGAGAAACAATGTGTATGGTTTTAAATTTAAAATGGTTGTGTTAAGAATTTATAATGCACTCTGAAACATTAAAATAAGCTTCAATTGAGTTTGCCATAAACTCATAAAAGTTTGTTCTACATAAACAATGGAATAATTAACTTACATTAACGTTGACTCACCTTGTCAATATCATATATAATTATCTATATATATATGATGATGATGATGACATGATGATGTACAATGAAGCATGGGCACAATAATCTCATAATTAGATTTAATTAACTATATTTAAAATATTTAATACAAATAAAACTATATGTACCAAGCATTTATTAATAATAATATAATGTTTTTATTTAATGTTCAACCATAGAAAATTAATATTCGCTATACAGTGAAAACTAACTGCATATTTTAAATTTATTATATTTTATGTGGCTCATAACATTAGTAATAACTGATACAAAAATTGGCATATATTTACTTATGAATAAAATCATCCTGACACGCGTCAGATTGTGATTGCACGACACCATGCGATGACGTGGTGCAAGTAACCGTTGGGTTAGGGTTCTACAGAGATGTCTCGCGAGGAAGGAAGCTCTGAAGACCTGGGTAGGCCTGATCGATGCTTGCAGGTTGGGATCGTCTTACTCTGGCCAAGGATTTCCCGGCCTGCCCATGTGTAGAATCGAAAATTCAAGCAAAGTGCACAGATTTGGAAAGAAATCACGCAGGAACAGGAATAATTCAGAAGAACAGGTGATACTTCAGGAGATTGCAAGAAATAGGGAATTCGAACTCACAAACAAGAACAATTCACATTTCGAGCAGAGATTTCAAGATATTTCCAAGGAAAATGAAGACCCAGTTGAGAATTCGTACAGATTTGAGCAGAATCCACTCAAGAACAGGCAATTGATCACGAATTCACACAAGAGAAATGTCAGAGTTGTGCAGAATTGGGACATTAACAGTGCGTGGAGCTGGAAAAGCCTCTTGATTAGCAGCAGCGGTAAGCCTAGGATTAGTTATAAACGTTCTAGAGTCCCTCTGTGGCAGCGCAGGCATATGCCTCAGCCGCGGCCCCTGTTTGTGTGATTTTTCTTTGTTGTGCGTGTGCGTGTGTGTGAGTGTGTGTATATAAAGGTAAAATGTGGTCTTTGGTTCCACGTTCAAAATTGCATTTCATATGATTTTCACCATTGAGAGGCAGCCTACAAAAGAATATCATGTATGCATATAGATGTGTATATGGGTATATAACGTATATACGTGTATAATGTGTAACGTGTATGCGTATATAGATGTGTATGGTGTATGTGTATGTGTATGTACTATATGTGCGCGTGTATAAATATATTGAAGTTGTTTATTTATGCTCGCCAAAAAAGATATGGCAAAGAGAAACCTGGACACTTCAGTATTAACCATTATTTATAATTTAAATTATGCTAAAAACATATTTTGTGAATAAAATTATCAATTTAGCAATAAAGTAATATTTGAAAATATTATTTACAATATTATCAAGCTAATATGAAAGTTAATCATAATTTATTTTTATTTGCCAGCTTAATTATGATATATAAATATACTATAATATGATAAAAGTGTATTATGCTTAATTAATGTAATTAATACAATGTATTTATAATTAATTAATAATATGAAAAACCAAGGACATAGATCTCTAAATGATAATCTGTATACAAAATTAATTTAAAATGTTAAAACAAAGCTAATATATTTATTATATATTCATATTTTATTAATTATTTTCTGACAGTGCATGATGAATTTAAACATTTATAAGTATATATTGTATAAGATAGAGGAAAAAACACTAAACATAATATTTTAATTGATCCTATTAAAAATTAATTTTAAAATATTCAAATGGCTAACAACATTGATATGCATGTGCATTATATGAGTAAGCATGATAAAAGCATGCGTGTGTATATTTTATTCATATATTCATTAAATATGTGTGTGTTGTGTGTGTGTGTGGTTGTTTTATATGCATGTCTGAAATATTGACATACATGTAGAAATATATAAAACCGCTGCGAATATTCTGTTAAGCAACACCTTGTAAAATCCAACGGTTATCGAATCGACACGTGGTTACGTGATAACCGTTCTACTTTCTACATCAGACGGCTAATACAACATTAGGGTTCTTCGGAGCAAGGTGAAATGGGAGTAGATTCGTAATTCGCTAGATTCACCCTGGCGATATCCTGCAGAAAATAGGTAATGTGTGTATGCGTGCGTGTGTATGTATATGTGTGTGTTGTTTGCAGATTTTGTGAAGAAAACTGAAGAAAATCGGTATTTTTTATTTTGTGTAAATTTGTAAGTAAAATGGTATAGAATGAGCTACATTTGCTGAAAGAAGATCAGATTCATACTACATTTCCACAAATTCAGTGCTAGATTTAGTGAAGACATTGCTCAGGTTCTTCACAAGATCGCGCATTTACAATGTCCAAGAATACTAAGGAGGATTATGCAAGAGGATTCATTCAACAAGCCGAGCAATGTCTGCGGGAGGGAGATTTTCGACAGGCATTCTTGCTTCTGGACGGGTAGAGAGGTTTCAGCGGGTTTAAGCGGGATTAGCGAGCTTTTAGCAATTAGTGAAGTGTGCTATGCTGCATCTTGCAGGTGTATATGTGGATTTCAAGCTCCTAGGCCCAAACATCCGGATTGGTATCGCATATTCAAGGTATGTTTTCCTATATACATATATATGTATGTGAGGATGTACATGTATATCATCAGGTTGAAGAGACGGCAGATGTAATGACAATCAGAAAGAGATATCGTCAACTGGGTATAACATACATTTTTAATCGTGCATACTTGACATGTATATATGTGTATATACTTTGTTTTTCATTGTTTTTTTTTAATTATGTTTTATATGTGATTTCAGCATTGTTGTTACATCCCGATAAGAACAAGTATGTTAAGAGCGGAGGAAGCGTTTAAGCTCGTCTCAGAGGTATACAGACGGTAACTAGCATATTACACATCATATGCATATATAGTTATAATCATGCCTGAAATATCAGATGTCAAATCAAAGGCAGAATATTTTTATTTTGTTTAGCATAAAGCTTACAAGCGGCAGTGCCTTTCTTAAGAAGCAACATGTCCCTCGTTTTTTCTGTTTTGTGTATAGAAACATTCTCTCTCTCTCTCTCTCTCTCTCACACACACACACACACACACACACAATCTCATTGTGTGTGTGTGTACATAATATATGGAATATAAAGGTGTCCAATATATATATATATTATATATATATATATATATATAATGCATGTATATCAATGATAATGTAATAACTCTATTACTTTGATTAAACACTCTTTTTTAGGCATATGCGTGTCTTTCGGACAGAAATGCACGCAAATATTATGACATGGAGCGCTTAAGGAGTTACTGTGCACGTTGCTATTCTTCATTAGTCGAAGTCCTGAAGAAGATGAAAATGAGGCATCTAAAACTGACCAAGAAAGATTGTATATACTCCGACAGAAGGCTAGAGCTCGAGTCTCCTCTTTAACACATGATATGCAGGTCGATTATTTACATATGTAATGTGTATGTATGCGTGTCTATATGCATCTTGTCTGTGCGTGTTTGTAGAGTTGTGGGACTATATACGGGCTCTCTCTCTCTCTCTCTCTCTCTCTCTCTTAAAGTACACACACACACACACACACACACACACACACACACACACACACATATATATATATATATATATATATATATATATATATATTCATATGACATGTACAATTGCCATTTTTATTTTAATTTGTTTCATATTAGCTCTTACGAAGACGATCGAGATGGACGGACTTAGAAAATGCAAGAGAGAAGCTACAGAAACGGAACATGCTATTCCAAGAAAGCGGAATATTCCAACCTTCATATGAGAGAAGATTCTGTCCAGATACCGATATAATGAGCATCTTAAGAGCTCGGAAAAACGTCCAAAGACAGAGACATGATGGCTACAGCCTTGATGGATTAATTAACAAATTAAAAAAAGACGGGTAAGCGCGTGTGTGTCTGTGAGTTAGAGAGAGAGAGAGAGAGAGAGAGAGAGAGAGAGAGAGAGTGCTATCAACTTGCTTATGCTTATAATTATGTAATTACCATTATAACTGTTTCTTTTATGTATGTATTTACAGGATAAGAAATGGGGAAGAGAGTTCAAAGCTGTTTGACAACATGGGCACGTACGATTTTGATGAGGCCGTACAGAGTTCCGTTGTTAATGACAGAGTATTCTCCAAGCGTGTTTCTTCTCCTGCTGCCGAGGCTTTTCCTGCAAGGAAGCTGTTTAAAGAAGATGATGGTATGTATGTATATATCACACACACACAACACACCACACACTTACACATGAAGTACAGGTGATCATGCTCAATCTAGCGCCCAGCTAAGTGATAGAGCTGATTTATTAAGGCGTCAAAGCTTTCCACTCTCTAGAGAATATACTACATTATCATCGGAGAGAATGTTTTCCACCAATACTGAGGAATATCCGGTAGAAACACCACCATCATTTCAAGCCATTAGGAACCAATAATGTGAGTGTTAATAGTATGTAATATAGAATACAGCATTATGTCAATAACGCGTGTGTATGCATATGTTATAACTTCTACTCATTGCCTAATCCTCTCTCTCTCTCACACACACACACGCAAACACTACTTATGTGTCTTCACATGCGTATGTATGCGTATATTTGGGTTAACTTCTACAGTAGCAGGTTGGTGACGAATCTACTGGTATACGCACGGAGTACGTGGATTCACCCTCTTTCTGTTGCCGTTCTTCCAGGAACAGTGTGCTCAAGGACCAAAACAGGTAAATAGCTTCTTAATTATATGATATTCTTATATATGAATTCTATTTCCTGTATATAAGGAGATCTGTATTGATGTATGTAAACATATATATGTGTAAAAACACACACACACACAAGTATTTGTACACATGCATGAATAGATACACTATCTGAATGCATAAATGTTTATATCTATATGTCTGTGCTTTACTTCTTTGTAGTGTTGTGGTTATGTTCGTGATGTAATATGTTAAATCTTTAGTTTTCATTCGTCCTTATAAACAATGTGTGATACACACACATACACACATATTGTGTGTGTGTGTGTGTGTGTGAGAGAGAGAGAGAGAGAGAGAGAGATAAGACCTTAAATATATGCATATATATTGTGTGTGTTATATTATTTTTGTTAATGTAGAAATCTGAGGAGCTCTTGAGAACATTGGAGAAGCTAAGGCAGGAGGCAAAGAGTGTAGCTGCAACACTTGATAAATTAAAGAGCAGGGTTGACACACAAGTGCAGAGCTTGTTACAGAGGTTCTGGTAAGATCTTAATTAATCTTATCGTAATTACTTATTTTTTATATTCTTTTTATACTTGTGAGAACACATTTTATTGTATTTTTAATACAAGACAAGATTTTGTACGTAATTTGTGACTACACTGTGTGTATGTGTGTGTGTGTGTGTGTGTTGGAATGGAAACATCAACATTTGAGATTAATCGATTAGGCTTTTAGGCTTTTGTATATGGATAGTCGAAAGTTATTATTTTACATAAATGTATAGTTTATATATATATATATATATATATATTTGAAAGTTTTGTTGTTTTTAATGATATAATTCAGAACGCAATCCCTGGCTCTAAAGGATATTTAACCTTGACTTTTAGTGATTTTTTAATATTCAAAATGTGAGTTAGTTTAAACATCTAAATATTTCAAATCCCAGTTAATTGATTTATTAAAAGAAAATAAGATATCAGCACTTTTATAAGGATAGTATATGGTGGTTAACATATTCATACAGTATTTAATATTAGATAAGACAATTCTTGGTTAATTTTATTTGGAATATTCCTGTTAGCAGCTCTTAAACGTTCATAGATTAAGGTATAAACGTGAATAATATAGTTCCAATAACTTAATTAAGCCAAAATCTGATACTGTAGTGTATTAATCATTAATTAATATACTTTATATACATGTATAATTAAATTTTTAATGTGGCATATGTGTTTTAGCGCGGGCATTTATAAGAGATCAAGTATATCTGTATAAATAATCACTTTTATTTATGTTATATTTAATAAAAGTTTTTCACTTTTATAAAAGAATGTGGAACGGAAATTTTAAATAAATATTATATGAATTTTGGTTTATATATGTATATATATATGTAGGTATATACATATATGTATGTATGTGTGTGTGTACACACACATATTTATAGTATATCCACACATACATAGCTTTATTGAGTAAATACATGTCTATTAAAGAGTTGATTTCATAGGTCGTAATTTCGCTTCGTATATACATTAGATATCTATATGTAAGAATAAAGCAACACAGTATATTATTGACACATTTTGATTTCTTATAATTACCATTTCTTAAATAAAATTAAGATTAAAATAAAATTCAAACTATCCAATTAAAATATATTTTCCAATTGAAAACTACTCTTACGACATATTATCAATAGATTTTAGTTTTATACTAATATTATTTCATAAAGAAATTAAATATATCCTGAGGATAAATTGTTTAGCATATTATTATGATATTCTGATGTTTTATTGATTACTATTTTAAATAAAAATTAAGTTTAAAAAAAAACATCTTATATTATTATACTATTTTATATTAAATTAACAAAAGTATTAAATATCTTATTAAAACACAGCATGTTATTAATATAATTAATTTTATAAGTTTAAATTTAAATAATATTAAGACCATCCTACTAAAATATCATATAATGTATAGATATATGTACTATATACTAATTACTAAAATCTGAAGTTGAATAATAATAATAATCATTTCTTATACAATAAAAATAAGCTGAATATAATAATAATAAATTTAAAGTTGATGTTATCGTGGGCTTGGCGAGTATTATAATAATAATAATATAATAATAATGTAAATGATATAGGACGTAGTTAAACACCAGAGTTAAATAGCGAGCTATATTAAATTTTTAGTTAAAAAACTTTATTTTATTTTATCATTAAACATTTAAAATCAAGTTAACATAAAATTTAAATTATTTAGGATATATTCTTAAAATATATTATTCCTTTATTATATTTTAATTATTTATAATTAAATTCTTTTAAACAAATTTTAATATTAAAGTCAAAATCTGTGTGTTGTAAACTATACATGTTAAAGAATATCACACATTGGCACATGTATGTATGTATGTGAGATATAAATTAAATGCATAATATGCATTTAATTTTAATAAATAATTATTTTAACAATAATCATTTTAGAAAAATATTTAATTTTGTTAATTCTTAATAATATATAATATTCAGGCATAACTACAATAATCTAATAATATCATTTTGAGGGTGAACCTTTAAAGTTTTTTATGATAATATTCTTGTGTAGAAGATTAACAGGTTAAAATTCTCTATACTCATACACACACACACACACACCTGTGTGTGTGTGTGAGAGAGAGAGAGGGAGAGAGAGAGTCTCTCTCTCTCTCTCATAACACACATGGTGTACTTAAATAAGAATCGATAAGAAAATGGGAAACGCTCTATGTATAATCGGACCAGGTAAAATGAATGAATACAACGGGAAGAATATACCCCTTAAACAGACCCAAAATTTGTAGCCCTCTACATGAATAACATGCTCATTTTGCTAGTAAGCATACATACCGGAGAATCGCTAACTCGATCCCTTCCGTTAATCGCTGTTCCAAAATCTCTACATATTTCCTACAACCAAAGACTTCATTACATCATCTCTCTCTCTCTCTCACAGATTACCTACACATGCGGGGGTGTTTGTATGACACGCATCTTGTTTCTCTTTGCTTTCTTTAACTCGCTTGTGACAATAGAAAGAGAGAGAAGAGAGAAGCCAAAACACGTATATATACATACACACGCGCACGCATGCATATATATGGTTACCTCTACACAGTGAAGCTGTCTGCATAATCATCCTGCAAATTGCTGCTACTCTCATTGGCAGCGGGATGAGCACTAATAACCGAGGGAGGAATCCAATGATCGGGGACAGTCACAAAGTAAGTAGACATAGCCTTCCGAAACCTCTTCTTATACTGCTTGGGGCTGATCACTGTTGGTGCAGCGTTCTTGGGTCCCCCGAGAATCCCAGATGCCTTTACCCAAGTTTCTAAGTGCTTATCCCATGTGTACTGTCTCATGAAGTCTATTATCCCCAACACTAGCTCTCCCCGTTCCTCGTCTATCCCGACTAGTAATGAATAATCCATCACGTCGATGTTCTAAAAAACATACAACTGTCAGTAATATACACATACGCACTAGTGGTGTGTGTGTACATACATTACATGATACTTTGTACACTATATGATACATGATACACCAATATATCACTTCTAAAGATACGACAATTAATATCATTGTAGTTAAATACTAAAATGTATCATTTTAATACATCCGCCTATATACAACATAAACATGTTTGCCTCTCATTAACAAAAACATCATCCTAACCACATTGTAACTGAAAAATAACATATCTGTTATGTCATACTATTTACCAATGCAAGTGCATATATATATGCACGTGCATACAAGATAAATCTATTCATGTATAACACATACATAAATCTATAAGAAACAACACACCAGACACACACGCTTACCGCTAGAAATGCAGTGTCATTCCACACAGCACGCTCAAGTAGACGCTTGGCCTTGTTCCCAACGAAGATCGGGGCTGTTGGCATAGATTCCAGAAGATTCTGATCTAACAGTACCGTATTTTTCCGGTGGAGTCAGAGTTGTACCGGGACCTTACGGAGCCCTTGAGATCGTACAGCCGGTTGTGATGCCTTCCGTACAGGAGGTTCTCCATGACCATCAGGTCCATCCGTACCTCCTTCCCTCCCCTGGCTTGCTTGATGATCACCTGCGTATGGAGAATTCTTATAGTTCCCGTTTATAGACGTATAAATATAATCACCCTATATGAACACGTACATACATATAATATAAATTTGTATACACACGCACACACACACAGACACAGCTTTGTGCTAATAAGCAGCTAGACAAAGAATAAGGTCGTAACATTGCGATATATGTAGGTACACAAATATGTATATATGTGCGAAATGAAGCTTACGAAAATACGCATGCACAGAGAGAGAGAGGAGGAGGGAGAATCATAATAATGTCAAAAGTACAAACACATGCATGCGTGTGTGACTGTGCCTGCGCCTGCGCCTGCGCCTGCGACTGTGCGTGCTTACACTGATTAGATACGTACCTGGTACATTCCAAGGATCTTGGCAAGACAAGTGGGACCGGTGTTGAGAGACTCCGACAGATATCGAAAATACTCTGGGGCAAACTCCAGAAAAGAGAGAAGCTCTGTGCGTGTGACTTGCTTCACAATGAATCTGTCATCCATCGTTTTCGCGAAGAACACATTGCTCTTACCACCTTGTGCTCCCATTTCTTACACCGGCTCAAGGACCGGATATAATCCAGGTCTCCCGAGCAGCATTTCTTCCTCAATGCATCAAAATGCTTTGCATAATACGCAGTCACTACATACCTAAAATAACGTAGTAAAGATATGTATATAATCTGTATATGCACACCCATACAACCAACGTAGAGAATGAAGAGGATTCATTACTATATTCACACACACACACACACACACACACACACACATATATATATGTTGCATGGTATCTTCTCTGTGTGTATTTACTTACCTTAGCTTTGCATCAGGACCAGCCTCCGAGTTCTCGATCTTCAAATTGACACCTTTAGTGTTCAGCAGTGGATCGTCCTTCACGCCAGAAGAAGAAGTCTCCTTGAAGCTGTTTGCCCTGAATTTCTAAATATATAAGTATACACACCACAAACAGTTGAACATGTATATGTATGATCAAACTTACTATAGTAGGATATGTGTGTGTGTGTGTGTACAAACAGATATTGGTGTTTCCCGACAAATATCACAACATGCGCGTGCGCGGGCGAACACACACACACACACACACACCTTTCTTTGAGAGCCGCATCATCACTTTGTGAAATATGTGATGCTGTCTCCTCCGACATCGACGCACTTCCATTGTCTTTGTCTGCTTTGTCGGCCTGTTTCTTCTCACCCAGCATCTCTATGTGCGGCTGTGACACCAATGCATGAGCAATAATGCTTGTTGGTTCATCTTCGTAGACAGCGATTATGATTCCATTAACACCTGGAAGTGAATACGTTTTTAGAGAGAGAGAGAGAGAGAGAGAGTTTTTTATCTAGATACTATCTACAAAGTAAGCACGTACCTGGAGGTAGAAAGAGTCTTGCTCCTCCTTCTACAGCCTTTTGTGCAGCTTTGCAATTAATCAAACTCGTGCTTGTAGGTGAGGTGCTTGACAAACCTCGTGCTCTGTACAGTGTAGAATACGGTCCATCAATCCAGTTCCCTAGCTCATCCAATTCTTTTTGCTGTGTAAGCATCTCATCCAATGCTTCACCTGTAAATTTATGACACATTATACAATCAACCATATAATTCTTAACAGTAAAAATATGTCTAAATACTACTACACAGAATGTCACATATTTCTGGCAATAGAGTTATCATATCTATTCGTATTATGTAGCTTCTAATACATCCTAGATATAGTTAGGTCCTAAACTCTTAAGTATGAGTTATAGATAAGTTTTAAATTAAAGTCTATTTGCATGTAAGTGTTATAAATTAGTACCTGAAGGAATGTCTTCTAGCTTCAAATCGGTCACAGCCTGTTGAATTCTTTTATTTTCACTCTCGGTAGTCTCTTCAGAGCTCCTGGTGTCATTATGTTCATCTACAGCAGCGGCACTTGTTCCGGTTTCGCCACTCCAGGCGGCTTCCAATGAATGAGATAGATCAGGTAAAACGGGGCAATGACCTTCAGAGAGGGTCCTCCTAATCTCCCCATCAATACTCTCCAGGCTCTCCTCTAACGGCAAGCATGTCACAGTCACTTTGCAAGCTGTAGCAGAGTCGGACTCCGTGTCCACATTTTCCCTGTCTTTCCCGACTTTCTCCATCTTTTCACGGTCTTTACAAGATATGTCCGTCTTTTCCTCATCTTTCCCAGGTTTCTCCGCCTTTTCCCCGTCTTTCCCAGGTTTCTCCGCCTTTAGCCCGTCTTTCCCAGTTTTCTCCGGCTTCCCCGTCTTTCCAGACTTTCTCCGGCTTCTCCCCGTCTTTCCAGACTTTCTCCGGCTTCTCCCCGTCTTTCCAGACTTTCTCCGGCTTCTCCCCGTCTTTCCAGACTTTCTCCGGCTTCTCCCCGTCTTTCCAGACTTTCTCCGGCTTCTCACCGTTGTTTCCTACGAAATCTGGCGAGAAAGGTTGCATAATCCCGCCAACATCTGTATAAAAGAGATTTAATATTAGAGCGAGATTCTTGAGAAGTATATATTGCACGAAACACACAATGATATGTACTCATGTACTCGGGTCATCTTGTGTGTTTGTAGTGTGTAGAGATACATACATACATATATATGCCTGTATTAGAGTATGGGTTTTAAAAGTCATCTTATGTGTGTGTGTGTGTGTGGTGTGTAGAGATACATATATATACCTGTATTAGAGTAAGTCTTGAGAATGTTTTGCTTGGAAGAGGCAACATCCTTAGTAGAAGTTGGATTTAAGTTCTGATCGAGGAGCAAGCCAGGGTCTGAACTCGCGGAGAGCTTCCTCTGCGAACAAGCTAGGAAGAAATGGAGACGCTTTTCCCATTCAGATGCACGAACAACAAGCTCCTTACGAAGACGATTTAATTCAAGTATATCTGCAACCGGTTGTCCTGGTTCTGTGTGTTCTGGTGCTGCTTTCAGCAATGCTGCCTGTAAAAAAAACAGAGTATCGTATCTTACACTGTATATTACTTTTCTGTGTGCGTGTTTCTCGTTATATACTCGCATAATATATATGCATCTACCTATATATTTCAACATATATACTACTATAATATTAAAGTACTTCAAAGAACAAACATACATGTACATTTTGTTATGGTTATCGAATATAAAATATATATACGTGTGCATAATGTAACGTTAAATGATCTCGTTGCACATAAAATGTACCCAAGTGACTGTTATAGGCTCATCCATAATCATTGACTGATGCATGATGAACTGATGTTATTATTATATCATATATCGGATATATATATATATGTGCACATACACATGCAAAATAACAGACACAAATAACTTGCCTCAAACTCAGCTTTTTCCTTTTGAAAAAGAGCCTCTAAATAGACAGCGCGCCTTTTAGCTTCAGCTATTTTTCCACTTCCTGAGAATGACCCTGATTTGGCAATGTGTTCCCCAATTACGAACAAAGTGTTTAATATCTCCGTAAATACTATCTCCCCTTGCTTGCAACCTACACAACATTCTCAGTAATTATATTGTAATATTACTTATTTATTGCCATTACACATATACAAACTAAGTATGTCACTAAAAAAATCGTAATAAGTCCATAACATGGCATTCAGTATACTAAAATTCATAGTATATAAATTAGATTATATACAACAAATACTGCTATGAGGTATAGAGTTATTATTACTTCGTAGTATACGTAAAAGCATATTATTAGTCTAAGGATTCAACAACTGTATATAGTATTAATAAATATTACCTCTTCAGCTTCGTTCTTAAGCCAATTCTGCTGACTCACACCATTGAACTCCAGCTTTGGAGGAGGAAGATGGACCGAATGCAAATGAACAGCAGCATAACGGAAGCAGGCAATCACATTGCCAAACCTGCAAAATGAAGGTCATTATAGAATACTATGCCAAAAACGAACTTCGTAGAAAATAACAAATTGATACCCGATGGCATCCAAGACTATAACATATTTAGGCTATGGTATACAGCATTATTGCATTATTGTATACTATATTATACTACGCACGCAACAACACACGCAATAACTTACCCGTAAAAACGTAAACAATCCCTATGAAGCTGATGACCGCACACAGCAACACGACTAGCAGCAGCGTGATTAGAGAAGCTTAACTCTAGAAATTTTCCAAATGACAGTCCCCATGCAGCATCCGACATCACTATCCTACGTGTCACAGGTGGTATATCATTTGCCCTTGGACATTTCAGACACCTGCCAATAACTAATTAAAAAAATAACAAATAATAAATGAAATATAACAGTTAATTACCAATATTCTAGTAGTATATCACTAGGATTAACAGTATTCTAGTATAATACAAGTATACTTGTAACTTTTATAAGAGTGTACCTGTGCCACATCCAGATTTTCCTTCACTCTCGCCTGGTAAAATATGGTCATCCATACGGCGAACAGATATCGTTAAGCTGCCGAGACGATGTGTGTAACAGCGAACATGTGCATCAGGCGGCTCTTCACAGTGTGGGCAACGATTATTCTGCAGAATTATATGTAAATAATTGTAAACAATGTAATATAATATATATTATATGGAAGATATCCTTTGAAACAATGTAATATCTAGATAATCTAATGTGAGTAGTATACCAGTACCTAGCCATCTACATAAACACTTCGGCAAAAGATAGAAATATTAAACTATTTACATTGCTAAGACATAATTGCAAATGTCGATCTGCTGATCTATTATCAGCATATCTATGACCAGCATTCGTGAACTAGTATTTCTTGTGCTATTTGCATAATAACCAGCATAAATTAAATACGATGTATTGGAGTATATAAAACTTACGAGGTCGAACAGTGTATCTCGAAGAAATCTTCCTAGTGGTTTGTCCGAGTTCCCATAATATTTGATCCGAACAATGTTGGGCCGCTCACATACAGAGCCTTTTCAGTATAATAATTAGCATCGTATATAGAGTAACAACTTATATATCTAGTTTAATAGCTTTAAGTGATAAACTAGGGCCATAATACCTTTGGTTAGACACCGAGTTGATAATGAAACCAGAATACTTTGGTGATCGGACGGTGTTGGTGGAAAGTCGTCTTTGTTACCTTGTTCGTCTGCATCAACGCTCTCTGCCTCATTTTGTGCACTTGGCATATTCTCTTCCTGTCATGTAACAGCATTAGAACACAATCACAATGTACCAAAAAATCAAGTCATGATATCATAACCGCACAAGTCCATTTATGCAATAGCATACATTTATGGCTATCCTATACTACAAAAATGAATATCAGCTATACTTAAAAATTGTAGTGTATATACACAGCCATACGCGTACATATAGTGTATACCTTAGGGGGCTTGTCTGCATAGAAATTCCACATATTTCCCTCTCGCATTGCCTCTTCCCCAAAGGCACTTCTTAACGAGGCAGACAACCCGGATATACCCTGCACTGTCAACTCTGACAATGACGACTGCCAATCCTTGTTGAACCCATTCATGCTTGTAAAACTAAAAATTTCTCAATGGACCACCCTGCAAGATTGGATAATTAAACTTAGCTGCATTAATAAGAAGTTTACCCAGTACATACTGGAAACGCGTCGCAGAGACTACTATACATAGATACCAAGCATATTCCTAATCTAATTAAATATGCGAACTATCTAATATAAACTGACGAGACAATTCAATTTCTTTCTCTCTCACACATGAGGAACTAGTTATTACCAGTTAATAACATTATGCTTTTATATAATGTTGTGAATAAGATTCACTTGAGGTATATATACTGTATGATTAAAATAGCTAATACTAGCTGTATACTGATATATAAATATATGCTATACAGTTCGCTATATAGCATTATATATATATATAACGTACCTCTGGTCTGATTTCTCCGTCTCTAGGGACATAATGCACAATACGAGTGTGATTTTCTGACGACGGAATCGAGAAACCGGGAATCGGAGTGATATTCCGGTCAGAGCTGGAGTGTTTACTTGGTAGTGTTACGACAATGGGAGATCTGTGATCCGGTAAAGATGCACCTTCGTCTGCCAAGAATGATGTCTCCAGTGCCAAATGGTAGGATGCAAATACCGCTAATTGAAGTACACGCTTTATTTTCTTCAATTCATCCCCATTCGCACCTCTCAATAAAGCCTGTAATATATAAAAAATATTAAAAATACATTAATAACATGTTTGCGTGTGTGTGTGGTGTAATGAATAGATAAATCCTAATATATGAAAACCATATAGGTAATTTATAGCGGATGATAAATTGGAATCTCTTAACTAATTGTAATCATATCAAATAAGAAAGTGTGTGTGTGTGTTGAATATGAAGAATCCTATAAAGACTGATATATGCCACTATTATGTAGCATATACTATACTATTAGTCATCTAGTGCTGTGACAATAGGTCATGTTAATAATAACAGCTCACCAATAAATTGGGGTATACAATCATACACACACACATATCAATTTTCAGTGAGTGACAAAATATGTGCGTGTATATATAACACACACATACACACACACAGTACGGTTACTTACCGTACAGCCAAGAGGTTTTGGGCATCCCTCAAAAAACATCAATGTCTTGGACCCTTGCTTGCCACCTTGCCCAGCACTACCATGCTCTTCTACAAATTTCTCCGTGTGAAAAAGTTCACAGTGTCCCGTCTTGGGCAGCGAAGCAGAAGGGAATTGAAGGATATCTGCACCTGTATATATCTTCTCATTAGCACATAAGTACAAGAGAGAGAGAGAGATGAAACAATAACTTGTCCAATATAATATATAGACACACACACACACACACATTACACACCTACACGCATGAGATGTGTGCTTGATTCCATGATATCAAATATACATTTTTAAATATGTAATATACCTTTGTGCAGGACAATAAAATTAATATTCTCTGTCGGTCTTATACAATAGCAAAAGGCAGAAGTATCTACAGGAACATACACTTTCCGTCTAACACATCTATTGCAAGTGCGTTATCATAGAGTATACAGACAAGTGTAGTCATGCAACACTACACAGATACATGAGGTGCCTCTGGCTGTGTTCCCGTACACAAACAAAAGATAGAATCAGGTGAGTGTCTGTACATGTGTGCGCGCGCGTGTATATGGGCGATGTATACACACATCCACCAACATACATATATACAAACACATAATAGATATATCTGACTGTTTTGAAACAGTACAGAAGATTATGACTTGTCTTTCTTATTAAACCATAAAGTATATTCCTTTTTCTTTTTCTTCATGAGCCTATTGAAATCGCATAATGCCTATACATATAAGTGCGTTTTCACACACCCACACACACACAGGTAATACATTTTAAGATGTATTACCTGTACATCTTGCAATCCTTTCTAGAAGTGGTCGTTTAACATTCTGCACCAAGGATATTTCCTTAGCCGCGAGGCGCTCCTGAGCAAACCGGGCCACTGCTTTCTCCACAAGTACAACGTTTGGATGACAATGCTCTATTCTTGATGTAGCCATCATTAAATAGTCTCTCTCCTAAAGTGAAAAACTTAAGTATTTAAACCTACCACGTATATATGGAGTATATGGAAATCTGCACTATACACAGTATACTATAAACACTTTCAGTACGAGTGTACAGTATAAGGTGTATAAAACTAACTACCTATACATGTGTGCGAGAAATTTCAATATACTACAGTGTCCATATATGTAACCGTAGATAAAGACAAGTATATTAAATGCATATAACACAGTATAATATAGATACCGTGTTATATACATTAACTTGTATATGTCCGTGTGGTGTGTTACAATATGTTATATGTTATTATGGATGTGTATAAATAAACATAGTGCATAGACTATCGGAACTATCACTTAAGAAGCACAGTTAATGCATCAGAGGTTAGACTTGATAATGAAGAAATATGTACATATGTTATCATGCATATATGCACCAGACATATCTACATGAATGTCATATCTCTTGAATTATTTACACACATACGCATACACTAGCAAAACAAACCCCGCTGATAATAGTGTGGGTTTAGACTGTGTATGCATGCGTGCGTGTGTGTCTTTTTGTGTGGGGAAATGAACGCCTAAGTGTGTTATGTATTTATGCCTTAAGAGGCGCGCGCGCGCGCGCACACACACACACACACACGCACTCACACCTGCTGAAGCAAGGTGTCTATTGACGACAACGTGTTAGAAACTCTTTGGTACTCAAGAGCTCCACCTATGAGAAGCAACCTGGGGTTCTTAAACCGTGTGATCATCCGCTTGTGTGCGAGATTTTTTTGCAAACTATCCCTTTTATAATCATGCTGCAATAACATAACGGGAGCAAAATGCATCTAAGAATTATTATATTTATTCACACAAGTTACACACACAGCGCACGCACGCACGCACAAGCACACACACACACACACACAAGTTACCTATCAGATCGACAACCAGAAGCAATACATTTAACTTTGACATAACCACCAGGATCCATGCTTCCTTCTCTGCTACTATCTGGTTTAACAACACTCGCCGCTTGTAAAGCCAGCGAAGTGACAATCTCCAGCCAACTATCTTTATCATCTTCATCTTCCACGGGTATATTTTCCCCTTTATAAAACGACGTATCATCTCATCTTCCATGTTGTGTGTGTGTGCATTCGTGAACGTATGCAAGATCCATATACACAGACACGACATATTACACACACACACAACACAAATTAACTTGCGAAGATTGAGAATATTTCAATGTGCAGTGTGCTGTGTTACTGTGTATGTGTGTGTATATATATATGTGTGTGTGTGTGTGTGTGTTGTGTTTGTGTACTTACACATATATACATTGTGTACGTGTGTTGTATATGCATGTACATGTGAGCCTGTACATGCGTACATGCATGTATTATGAGAGCCTGATGTAACACGTGTATAACATATGCTCAATGAGTGCGTGTTGTCAGTACCTCTAAGAAGCTGGGCAACCAAAGCTCTGAAGTGACCATCAACGACAGCTCGCATTGCTTTTCTGTGTTCCTCTGATGCAGCTCTCTCTCTGCTACGGTACTCACTACTGCTCATGCTTCCAGAAGAACGTGGAAGTCCCCAGCCCCCTGAAAATATATCCTGATGTGTACGAACTTATGCACATTATATGCTTTTTCATTCAGAGCATGATAACTACATAACGTATACACAGGAAAAAACATAGTTATACACACACACATACACACACACAAATGCACATCACATGCGTCTATAACATACAAGGTAACACACAGATACTTATAGATAAGTATCCACAAACGTGTGTGCGCGTAGACAGCAAAAATACAAAAAGTAAATACATTGTAAGTAAACATAACAAATACGTCTCTGGAATACGTTATGGATATATTATACAAAAGACACTGGAATCTACATAATATGAATATAAACATAAATACAGAGTGTACAAATGATAGGCGTGATACACATCAACTTTCATAGATACGTAATATCAACTTTCATAGATATGATTGCGTGGATGTGCGCATGAAGATTATATCAAGATATGCACGGAATAAAATACATACCACCTTCGTCGTCATCATCTTCATCATCATAGCCAGGCCCATTTTCGTCGTCTTCGTCTTCAGGTGGTGGAGGAAACCACACCAACATGTTGTTCTCAAAGTCCACGGTTTGATCTACATCTCCATAAGCTGCTTCATACAGATGATTATGAAAGTTATAATCGTCCAGTCCTTCAATATCATCAGAGGATCTCCTGAACGAGGACCGTTCGCTCCCTACACAGATATCAATTGTTAATTACAGCGTATATGATAACAATAAAATAGAGCGTGCACGTTCCACACTCAGTACATAGATACATTCAAGTACACATCTTACATATAACTAATGAATAGATATTGTACACGCAAATACATGTTTAAGAAGTAAATGCATGCTGCATTACAACATTGCTTGTAGTAGTAAGTTACCATATGAAACAAGTGGAAAATGTATTTAACCTAGGTAATACATATAATGACGTGGTCAAATTATCGTATGAATAATATTCGTGAGAAAAACATGAGAACAATATTAACATAAACGTAAAACAGACAATATGGTTTCAATACATACGTTAAGTTTTGTGCATGTATATAAATACATACATATACAAAAGAATGCATATACAGACATAGTCTTGAATTCGAAAAGTTCATGCGCATGTATATACGCTATATATATGCACATACACAGAGAGAGAGGGGGGGAGAGGGGACGGATGGAGGGAGGGAGAGGAGCATATAGTCCGTAGGATGCATATAAACATGCAAATACGTAAGCATATATACACACACATGCTACAGTGTGTGCGTGTTACAATACCTGGCCTGCTCTCCTCGAAGTGCATACTCTCTGAGCTGTGAGAGCTGTAAATACTTGATTGACTTCGGTGCTTGGCAGTTTGCGTGTCCATGTCGATTCCATACTCATCATCCTGATCTTTGGCATCTACACTAATCTGCTGGTCTTCCCTTGCCTCCTCCTCATCATCACTTCTTGCAAAATATGTATAAATACATAGAAGGCTATATGCACATACGATGTACTGATGCATGTCTATGCATTAGTAGATGCACGCACAGCAAAGTATAAGTATTTATACTTACCTCATGCTGATGGTTACAGGAAGATGTTTTCCATCGTCTGAGAAATTGATGTCTTCCTTCAAGTCGGTCATCAGCTTCTACACAATCAAACCAATACATAGATACAACATACAACATAAAAACACGAACACACACACCCATCTATGCGTACCTGTTTATAATCACCCCCATCATTCCATCGAGAAGATGCGTGCGGGGAAGCCATAGAGGTCGTGTTACTAGTGCTAAAGAGACTACTCCTAGAAGAACTAGGGCTTAAACTAGTCGGGCTTGTGCTCACTTGCTGCTGTTCACCACCTTTCTCGACTTGCTGCCTGACAAAATCATCACATGTCCGTAAGTGCGTATGTACATAAGGGTGTATAAGTACGAACGTGTGGATGGGTGAGTAAGTGTGCTTGAAGTTAAAAAGGTATATACTGTTTCTGTAGGTAACTGACTACCATGTTCATCAACAGCCTCAGTCCGGCATATGCTAAATATCCACTCATCCGTGTATCATTCAAAGAAATATGTATTTATGCGATGGTTAGATAACTGTACCTGAGTTTAAAGCAGAAGTTGCAAACGCGAACACGCTCTCCATCGTCATAGCGATGGGCCTCAGGCAAAACTCCACTAGAAGAAGCCGGAATTGTGTTGAGAGTGCACTTCCCACAGAAAAACACGGCCACAAATCCTGCAGTGATGTTTCCTGTTGAAGAGTGTGAATTGCGATTCACATTCATAGCAAACCCTACAACTCTGATCTGGCATCCAAAACTCTCGTGACATCATCGGAGACTCAACACCTCCTGGAAAATATTTAAATATAAATGCATGCATACATCATACATACATACATGATTAAATACATGTATATTATATATCACACTATAGCATACCTCCTGCGCTTCCTCCTGGAAGCCATGTGCTCAGAGTCCCGAATACACCATGCAACAGATTCTCCACTGCATCCATCTACTGCTACTATCTTCCCGTTCATGATGAAGCACCAGGAAACGTCCTAACTAGTTAACACCGCTAACCTATCGAATATGAATCTTGTATTTTAGTATATATGCCGTTAATAATATGATCATATATGATGCATACCTCATCGATTTCAAATCTGAAGATTATTAGCACAAACTTGCATCCCGACAGGATTCTGATGATCTCTTGAAGAAATCATACTGTAGCACCAGTAAACGCTGAAGATAATATAATACGATGTAAAAAATACATTAATAGTACTATAATCATAAAACAAAAAGGGGGCTTTTTAGAGATTATGTTTTCATATAGGATAACAGTAAAAAGTTCGAAAAATTTCATGCACATATTAGCGAAAAATGGGGATTTTAACAGAGTTTATAGATTATTACAGGAATTTTATGAAAATATAAAATCTGAATTTTGACGAAAATAAAGATTCTAATAATCGGAATTAAGCAAAAATTATGATTTTGATGAAAAATAAAGCAGAAAATAGGGAATTTTGATGAAAATATGATCATATATACGAAAAATCAGGATTTGATGAAAATATGGGGTTAGTAGAATGAATACCTGTTAATCCGTTGCATTCTGTGGATTAGAACCGGATTAGAGCCGGATTGAGGCAGGATCAAGCAGATACGCAGCATTTTACATCAAGAAATCGGAAATCTAGCAAAGAATCGAGCTGATCATGTGGCGCCAGGAAGAAATCGCACAGAATTCGAGAAAGAAACAATGGTGCAAAAACCCTCGCCCTTCATTCCGCCCTAACCCTAAAAATTCGAGTATCCAAATTTCTAGCGCCCTGGCATGGGCGACCTGACTTAGTTACACACTCGCTGTTTCTTCTAATGTAGTATGATCAATAAATAAATAAGCATGTGGTAAATCTATGCTTAACTAATTATTAATTCTATAATTATTTTAGGCGTGTAGACACTGTCTAGTGTAGCTTCCATGTACATTCCTATTTGTCTTTGACTTATTTAGGCAATACCGTCAACCAATTATGCCCTTTTACAATTAACCCTAAGGGCACTTTAACCTTTTTACACTAGGGTAAAGAAGGTATATGCTCTAGCTTATTCGAATTTTAAAATAGAATCGCTTTTATTAAAGTTGTCCAAAATAAAGGGGCATATATATCTTTTATTTGTCTAAGGGCACATTTATAATGGGTACCTTTTTTCTATTAAATCAATTATTTTATTATAAGAATATAAGAATATTAAAATACATTATTCATTGGGAAAAGGGCATGCTGTTCTTGAGTTCCGAATATAATGAGAACATAACGTGTAGTGATTCAATCCTGCTCTTATACCTGCAATAATTAATATATAATAATAATAATAATAACAATATACAATAATGTTATTATTATTACAAATGGTTTTAATGTGTTTAAGGTTTAATGTTTAATTACACTGGAATATCCAGAATGGAGCAGCACACATCTGCAAATGTACCAATGTCCAAATCTAGTCTCTCTGTAGGTAACTCAACTGCAGTTAATAGTTTTTCAATATCCAGGGGCCACTCCTGTATTTAAATAAATAAATAAATCGATTATAAAAAATTAAATAAAATGTTTTTTATGTAGTGACACCCACGCACACACACACGCACACGCACACCTGCATAAGTTTATCCAGACTTGGCATTGGCTTGGAATATGCAACAGACGGAGGTGGTTTGCTCCTATGTAGCTCCTTAATACTGTTTATCCATGCATCTAGCTTCTTCGGATTCTTCTCCGGGTTCTCAACTGTCGCAACCTAAGAAAATAAATAAATAAATAAATACACACACACATAAAACACGTATGTAGTGTGTGTAAGTGGTGTGCGCATTGTACCTGAAGAGGGTGGAGATTTGAGTGAACGGAGGAGGCTCTAAGTTGCAAATTTATAACAGCAGCATCGCTCTGCTTAGGCCCTCGTTCGTCTAGCACCTGATAAATTCTAAATATAAATAACTAATATAATATATTAATATATAGTTAATGTATTTCAATAATATTTGATAATTATTAATATGAATATTTTTTACCTTGAGGCCAAGGTAATCAGGTTGACCGTCGGGTCGAGGTATTTTGATAAACTCATCAACTCCACCAACCGCTGGGATAAAATCGGGAATAAATGGCTTCAATATTGTGTTTAATTCTAATTCTGTAGGCTTATAGCGATCTATAAACTGAAAAAGTCCCTTTATCTCTTCACTCACCTGTAATTCATTCAAATAAAAATGTATGTGTGTACTTACACACACGTGTATGTGTATGTGTGTGTACTTACTTCGAACCGCTTGTTTTCGGTTCTCTGAGGAGCAGGCGTCTTGTTAAAGTCATTGAACAATGCTCCATTTGCAATGGCGTCTTCTTGTTCAGATTCCATTGAAAAAGCTCGCTCGCTGTAAGTGTGTGTGTGTGTGTGTGTGAGAGAGAGAGAGAGAGAGAGAGAGAGACCTGTTTGAAGGAGCACTAGCCGGTCTTCCTTCATCCTAGGAAACAATAAAAGTTTGGAACTATATACACACATATTTTACATAAATGTGTGTGCGTACCTCAAGCTGGAAAAGCATATCTGGCCGTAGAGATACATCTCCAGGAGTTCGTTGTGATGATCTTCGACTAAGTCCCCTGTCACCTGAGAAACAAAAACTATAAAACACACACACACACGCACGCACGCACACATCCATTTCCCATAATTTCCAGGGAAAGTTCAGATCTACTGTGTGGTCCCTTAAACTTAAGGGAAATAAATGCTGACCTGTATCGATGTATACATAAAATGGAATCTATAAGTATGTATATATATGCACGTGTAACTGTAATTGGCTGAATATTAAAATAATCTAAAATATTATATTTAAGACATATATATATATATTAAATCAATATAAATAATTGAATATTATAATTATGTTTATTTTTTAATTTAAAAGTACCGTCTGAAGGAAACTTGTTGTCAAAGGGGTCCACAAAACGATCTTCTAGCGGATTCTCCTGCATTGCAAGGGAATCTTCCCTCGCCTTGTCTTCTGGATCACTCTCCCCTTGTGACCCACCAACATCATCCGAAAACTGCATCTGGGAAGCCGCAATCCCATCCGACAGCTGTCACATATTCAAATTTTCAAATTTTTAAAATTTAAATTCTTTTATATACGTCGTCTTCTTCCTCATCCAAATAGCCATCAAAATCCGATATGCGCGAGGATGCATCACTCCTCTCCATTAAGACAAAAATGTGCCCTAATGGAGGATAACGGCAACTAACTCGACCTGTAAAATATACTGTGTATATTTGTATATATATTAAGTTTATCGTATAACACACACACATGTGTATGCATGTGTGTACTAGCTATATGTAATACCTATATGAGTTATAATAGATAAATTAATATTGAATTAACTTATATTCTTAACTTATTAAATATAACGAAAATTATATTATATTTTAAAATGATCGGTATTATGTACTTATAATATATTTTTCTATGTGTCTCCACATACCAAACTTATCCTCACATATCGTACTTATCCTCACATATACCGTGTTTGTCCTTCAAATGGATACATTTATATATAAACAGCCATGAACATATATTAAAATAGTTATACATATTAAATAATTTCTAGATTAAAATATTAGTGTAAATAATCATTATACATTGAATGTATACACACAGAGAACTGCTTTTGTCTTACATTTTAATTGATAATCACCTATGTACTGTACTATATTATTGTATACACATATGCATATGCATACAAGTGTCTCTGTTGCATATGCCTTAATTTATTTTATCTAAATGTTAATTTATTTAAATAAAATAGGATATTATTTTCCAGAATTTTGTGATATTTAATGTAAATATAACAAAATTTCGGGGATTAACAATATACTTAGATTAACTACTTATCTTAAATTTAATGTATTCGAATAACATTAAGGTTTCACACTTTAATATAAAACAATATATTTACGTGTTTAATATATTTCATAAAGTCATATTGTGATAGCCATACACATATTTGATGGCTGTCACTCACACACACGCGCGCACCTGGGCCATGAACCTTCTATATAGGCTGTTGTTTAGCAGAGATAACCCTAAGCTTGGATTATACCAGCAGAAAGCTGCCACTTGTGCCCTTGACTATCTGTGCAAACAGATAAACATGATATCTCGTACATACCAGGTGGTAAACACGCAGTATCCAGTGTGCATGAATAGAATCCTTGGTTCTTTTATATCCGGAATAAACGAGAAGAGCGTGCGATTCTCACTTAACCTGGATCGAACTGCTAACCACTTCAAAAGAGTATATGTTCTGAAGAAAATAACAGTTACAACAGTGTGTGTGTGTGTGAGAGAGAGAGAGAGAGAGAAAGACTCAAACTAATGTAAATACAGTCTTATTATTGTACATATACACCACATATATATTATGTATATATATGCACTACCTCAATCCGTGGGAGTTCAAATAAGTAAATGAATTCAGACACAAAGAAACATAGAGGATCTAAAATATGTAGATTTAACCTGTGGGTGTCCGGTGTATTATTATAGTTTTGTCGCGAGAAGCTGCTTTTGTTGGACATAACCGCCAAGATGCAGAAGCACTGTAAAAGAGTTACTCTCTCTCTCTCTCTCTCTCACACCACACACACACACACACACACACACACACACACACACACACACACACACCTTTTTGAGCTTGATATTTGCGGGTACATTTGATATCTTCAGGCCTAGCTTCAATGAAAGGTTGCAATTTTCTGTAATGGTTATTATGTCCTTCTTGTCAGCAGCTCTACCACCACAGTGTGAAACCTCCAGTTGAGTGTGAGGCCTAATTCACGAATACGATAGGTATAAATTAATACTACTCATAGGTAAAGCCTGTATAATGTTAAACCAAGAAAACCAATCACACACACACGTACGCACGCACGCACAGCCTTACATCGTATTGAAGAAAAACTTTGGAAGAATCCACTTAAGGTGAAACAACCGCTCCACTATGTTCTTCAGAAAAATTATTCTCTGGGCCGTGCTCCAGTCTACTCCACATTTTGATTCAAGCAATTGCTTCCACACACTCGTGACAATTGTATGCGTCTGCTCTGTCTTACTCCTGCAGTAATACACACACACACACACACATATAGACAATCTATATGTATAACAATAATGTAAATTATTATATAATTCATACATAAATATAATATAAGTAATTCTGTACTTACAGTGTACTCCCTTTGTAAATCAACCTCCCCACAGATATACGGCCTAGCATGAGAAGAAACTCCTCGAACATTGCATTACCATCTGCACAGAACCACAAAGATAACCATTTGTATCCGTATGTGTGTTGCATATGTACGTGTGCATTTGTATATTACAGAGATGTATGGCTTATTTGCTCTATACAGTTATACGGAGAGAGAGAGAGCATGTACAACGTTTGTGTTTTCTCTCATGTAAGTGTGTCAATGGCCTCATATGGCCACCGAAAATTTATAGGTATACTATGTTTATCCATACTCACGCACACGTTTCACGCACACATCGCACCAGTAGTACAGCTTTCAATGCAACGTTGAACTTCCACTAAGACATCTGTTCTATAACAAGTGGAATATTCACTTGCAGAAGTGGCTGAGGATGTTACTGGAGGAAGAAATGCAAAAGCAGTGGTGAAGCCCAGAAGAGAGCACTCGTACATGAGAGTGTATAGAAGTCGTAAACTGCACTCGTCTATACGCATAAACAAAGTTGTTACAATGAAAAAATCTTCAGCCAAGTCCTGGAAACAGTAAAGCATGAAAACTATATCCATTATAAATATGTTTATACATATACATACATATATGTCACAGAGGCTTATCATAATACTTCTTACACATGCATATACATAGTCTACATATGCATGTTTACATCTGTGTATGAAGTGCGTATGTGTATATGCGATGTGTATAAAGCTATACTGACCTGCAACTTAGAAACCAACATACGAGCCTTTCCAGAAAATGATGAGAAAGCTTTTGGACCATCTTGCGATATTCTTTTCTGAACAGATGAGCAAAGTGCAATCAGGTCCATCATGAGCTGCATTAGTTGAATTCGTAGCCTCAAATACTGTTGTTTGAAACTCGTACGTCCTAAATAAAGGGTTAATCCCCACAACAATAATCTACATGTATATGGTCTTAAATAGAAACTTAAATAGTTATCTATACATAATCCCATACCTCTCCGAATGAACACCAGCTTGTAAAGTAATAATCGATTTTTCAAGCAAAGGAAGAGATAAACTTCCTGCTTCCAAGTATTTTTCTGCTGCTCCTGCTACTGGAAATAATGTTCCCAGCTGCACTCACCTGAGAGAGAGATTAGCTCCTAAATACAATATACACAGACACAAATTTACGCACGCAGGCTTACCTGTGACAGAGCCTTAAGCCAGAAGTAGCAGCTCTCAGAGGTTGCTTCACTGGCTATCCTGATGAATATGCTCTCGGATATTGTCCACAAGCCACAACAGCAGCATAGTTTCGCAAGTTTGTATGCATCCCAGAATTTGAACGACTGCATGAATCCATCAGCAATCTTTTGTATCTTTGAAAAAACACCATCTGTCAAAGTATTAAAATTAATATACAATAAATAGTTTATGTACACACAAACAAGAAAACATATACTTAAGTAGATATATACAGCTTTGCTAATAACCTGATACATGTGAAGCTAATTAATATCCAAACTTGTCAACTTCTCATACTACTTAGGCTGAAAATACCCAGTAAGGACGCTCACTGTTATTATCACACACGCGTGCCTAGACAGACACACAGGTGAATTGCTACGTATGTTGTGTCTTACCTGATGCTTCATCTATTATGTTGCTATAGCCTGGAAGTAGATTCAAATAAGCTTCATCGAAAGCCTCAACTTGACTCAAGATTTGAAGGACGTGCTCGATCCTTCCCCGTGTCAAAGAATCCTCCAAATCAGAATGAGTGCTACAAATATGTAAGAAACGGCAAAGCATAGCAACCTTCTTTGCATCATCATCCACTATCGCATTCTCCACCTACATGTAGAGAATCAAGACTTAATTTGATCATTAACATGTGTTCAGAAGAAACCTCATGAACACGAACACACACACACACAGATTCATACCTCCATCTTGTTCCTTTGAGACCACCACTTCAATGGCATTTGAGAGATACTTCACTAATAGATGACAACACCGTGCAGAATGTGTAACGAGCCTAAACATATATAATCAAGATGTGAACAAATAATACTTATAAATATGACTGACGAACCTTAGTATCAAATGACGAAAATCTTTAATAAGCGCCTCTTTGATGGAAGTTAATAGAGTTAACCGGTCGCATAGAAGTAAAATAGTCCTGGTGGAGAGATCAATGCCATGTAAAATGTGATCAGTTTTCCTACAGAGCTCGACCAGCAAAAGTAAAGCTTGGTAACTTATAGACCAATCCGCATCCATTGCATTTAGCTCTAATAATGGGATTAAGTCTCTGATGTAAGCAGGTGACACCTACATACAAGTCTGTGTTTATATCTACGACATAGTGTAGCACAACATATACCATGTGGTTCATTACTCATAATCACACAACACACACACAATCACACACACACACACACACACACACACGTATAATATCACACTCATGAAACAGAATAAGTTACCTTCTGAAGTACACGCAAACCTTCTACACGTATCCCTGGAGCGAAGTCCATGTCCTCAAGAATGTTCCGAACTGGAGAGAGATCAACTTCCAAGTAACAACGAGAGAGCAGCTTTGAACACGAGACCAAGGAAATCATTCGAACAGATGCTCGGGGGTCGGAGCGAATATACTCCATGAGCAGATTAACGTGCTCAGGTAATAAGGATTTAGACTTCATTACCAGGTTGCTTAGAGAAGCTAATGTTGTTGTCACTACGTCTTCGGACGGTAGCTTCAACATGAGATCTTTTCCTGTCTGAAAGTAAGTTCAGCACATCCATATATGTATGTATGTCTGTATTACAAATATGTATTGGTGTAATTATATAACACACACAAGTAAAGCACACATCTATAGGCTTAGAGGGTGAATCCGCAGTATAATTTAAATATACACATACAGGCAAAGATAGCATTTGTTCCTTCTGTATGTCTTTTGCCCAACATGCATACTATATACAGAGCTGCCAGATAAATATGTACGGAGAGAGCAGACAAATACGAGCTTGATACTTACAGATATAACATTTGTATACATGTATAAAAACAAGAGCTATGTCTGTAAAGCAAACACTCACACACACGTACACACACACACACACACGAGGATATTCGCATATAGATACAGGCGCATACACAAATACATATTGAAACAGTGAATATATGCTTGCCTTGTAAGCCTCAGTGGCAATGGAGGTTGATAACCACATTCTAGAGAAAAGATGTATTGCACCGACCCGTAGCCTTGTGGGTGTGTGTATGGACATGGAGAGTTCCAATATTTTCTTGCAACAAGAAGCCGCGAAGGGTAGCGATATCTCGCACAAGCAGCCAGCAGCAAAATACGCAGCTTCCACCTTCAAAGATCCACAAACAAGTTATATCATGTGTGTGGGACTGCATATATGTGAGCGTGTACGTGTGCTGTGGTTGTGTGCGTGCGTGCTGCTTGTGTCTGTGTGAAATAGTATCAAACGAACGTGTGTAAACGAGAAGTTGCTTTAACTTGTTCATTACTCAAGAAATATATTATCTAAATTATACATATTAAACGATAAATCTAAAGAATACGAACTTTGATACAAATGCCGTTATATAGCTTTAAAAATATATGCAAAAACATACAAACCTCCTGTTCGTGTTTGGATTCCATCGAGTCCAATACAAGGCGATGTAATTCAACACTTTCACCATCAAGTTGAGCCAGGCATCCAAGAGCACACAATGCCAGGCACCTATTACAGGATATCAGGTGTGCATGTACGTGTGCGCGTAAGTGCGTTGTGTGTGTGTGTGTGTGAGAGAGAGAGAGAGATAGAGAGAGAGAGAGACCTTGCAGCAACATCCGTGCTACCGGCGACACTTTTCACCCTTTTAAGCATTTCAATGCCGTCTGTAATTCTCTCTTTTGAGAAGAGACCGGTCACCTACATATGAAGTTGATATATACAAGCAACCAGGACACAGGTATAAATATCAAATCACAAACACTTAAAACTATGTGTATGTACACACACACAAATATATATATATCCACCTTCATATACTTATGGAAGCTGACAAATCACAAAACACACATGACACACGCATACACATATTTTATACTTACAAGTATGTGTATATGTGGAAGGGAACCCACCTTGTTTATGGACGAAAAGCAGCACCTTGAGAACACAAAACCGGAGGATATTATTCCCATTCTTAAAGGTTTCACCTAAACGAAGGAAAATGGCATTTGCATATGCGTGCTCCTGTCCAGGATCCAACTTGAACAAATCCACAGCAGCCTCATTAACCGGCACCTCCAAGCTCCATTGCAGCAGCCTAGGAGCAAGGTTCAATACAGACTCGCATTGTGCCCCTGCATATAAAGAATGATAATGCAAGAAGACGCATGAATATTGCATATGAAAACAAGCTGGGTTCATGTAAAAAATGCAAAACTCTCACTAAATTTGCATAAAACAAGAAAACTAGCAATAATGATGAAAAAATCGTCTCTCCCCCCCCCCGCTCTCTCTCTCTCTCTCTGTCTATATATATATATATATATATATATATATAGAGAGAGAGAGAGAGAGAGAGAGAGACATGTTCATTTACATTTCTGAGTTCATAGATATATGTGTCACACATACAATAACAGACGTGAATAATTATTATTAAGACATACAGCTCATAATATTGTGAACCTCGGTGTGTAAATTACTATATTGTTGTGAGTGTTTGTATAGCCATATACCTTATCATATTTCTTTATGTGTGAGGAGAGGCTCATAATTACTAAGCGTGGATAACATATATTTTTATACTCTTGTATACATATGTATTACACAGTTGTATACACATTATGTATATATATATGTAGATCCATACTTTATATAGAGATGGATTTCAACATACATAGATAAATTAAAACTTCAAACCATATACACATACATGTATATAAAAATATGTTATATATGTCCATCTACATTGTTCATATTTCTCTCACTTGAGAGAAATTTCATAAAATATCACTGTGTGTGTATTATAAGCAAATAAAATACATACATTTCATGGTTTAAATCATATAACTGGATTTCACCATGATTTTTGATACATTTCATGGCGGTTTTTTTAGAAATGAATCGATTGATTGCCGTGAAACATCTGACTGAAATCATACCTGTTTTTGAGGATCTGAAGTCCCTATCGAGCTCCCTGTACCAGGCGAGCGCCTTCGCTGCGCTTATCTCCTCCATTCTTACTGAACCCTAAACCCTAAACCCTAATTACCTATTAGTGTTAAATATGTATTAAAATCTTTACCGTTGGATCAGCATTAATTTGATATTATTATTATCTCAAACAAATTTGCTAACTATTAAATTAAAAACTCTTAAACATAATATATAAACGAATATATTTCATATTTTAATTTAATTCTACATCTTACACTTGTAAACATATAAAAATTGGATTTATTTAAATGTATTGAAAAGTATACATATGGGACAAAATCTCTCACTCCGCGTAATATCAAATAATCAATACAGAATATCCTGCAAGAGGGAAAACATGCCAATATAAGAGAATTATTACACTATACAATATAATACAATAATTTTATACATTCTAACCGTATATATAATATATATTTAGCTGAGAGAGAGAGAGAGAGAGTACATACCTCTTCATACATTTTACTGTAATAATACTCTACCTGTATTAGATAGTATATCTGTCATTTGCAAAACTAAATTGTGTGTGCGTGCGTGTGTGTGTGTATACATAGAAGGATGGACACATATATACATACCTTAACGATGATTAGATAAACTGTTAAGATCCTCTTTAGACGGTGTTCTTCTGCTCTGCAATCTGGACCCGTTCTTTGGTTGCATTTTTGCAAGGGCGACACGTGGATGCTGCCCAGGACCAGCAGGTGGCAAACGCAGGGGTCACTCTCCAAGAGTAGAGGTATGTTCTCTTGTGTTGATAAAACTCTTGATGTTTGTTGCTCTTCCTGTATACATATATATTGTGTGTGTGTGTGTGCGTGCGTGTGTGAGCATATTGATATATACATGGTATGAAGTATTTTACCTCAAAAAAACCCCTGGGGGGAGTCGGAGCTGGACTGTGTGGCGGCTTCACACCTGTAAACGGCTCGTGTGTGTGTGTGTGTGTGTGTGTGTGACACTCTCTGAGAGAGATGCATACATACATATGCCTTAATGTTATAACTGTGTATATATATATATATATATATATATACACAGTGTGTGTACGTACCACCAAAACGCTTCATAAAGTTGAGAGACCATCGAGAGGTTCCAGAAGCAGCAGCTTGCTTAGTATCAAAGGCAACACGTAACTCTGCTTACGGCTGCAGCAAACCGTAAAGATCGCAATTAAAAATAACCACCAGTAAAAAGAGCGTAACTGGGAAGATAAAAGCTGCATTCTGAAACCATTTTGTCCCCCTACAATATGTAATCAAACCAATGTATGTGTGCATAAAAACATAATCTCTCTCTCTCTCTCTCACACACACACACATACGCACGCACGCACACACACACACACGTGTATCCAAACATGTATTGCAAATATGTTCAAAGTTTACCGCCGTGAATTTCTTTCTAGTACTCCTGCCTCCAACAAAGCAGCTCCTTGTGTCCATGTGATATCACCCCGTCCCACACTGACCTGCTTGAAGAGACACTTACTATATAAAATGTGAATGTGCGTAGAATATATGAATATCCTTACAATAACGTACATGTGTTTATATATGTACCATCACGTTAGATTCACTCTAGTATAAGTTTATAACAATCGTGTAAACGACAATGCAATACCCATACACATGAATATATATATCTCCTAGATTTCAGAAAAAAACCGGAGGTTACCTGGTCATCTCGTAAATGCAGACCATCACGCAGGAGCGACACTACATATGGAGTTCGAAAACAATACCGGTCTATATACACCTGCGGCACCACGCTGTCCCTCGCAATTGGCCACTGTATACATAACCAGAATAATCACAGCTATTGTGTTGTGTGTGTACATAAAAGCATACATATAGAACACATGACCTTATATATACATACATACCGGTTTCTCACAGAACTCATGTCCTTTGTGTAGAAGTTCATCAAGAGAAGCACTAGAAGAGAGTCCAAAGAACTTGTACATAACAAAAAAACCGGCGACTGCATAGAATTTTCCAGTTGCTTGTGGCTGGTATTTTCCTAATGCACAGCTCGCATGCTGGCACTCGGATTCCTTCGTTTTCTGTATAGTAAACTATCCTTAGATGACAAAATATTAGTATAACACATGCACACACGTATACATAAGAATATGAAACTCTCTCTCTCACACACACAGAGCGTACTGACCTGAAATCTCGTCGAATTAACAACAGAACGAGCAATTTGTTGACATTTTTCCCAGTTCGGATCCCCAACTAGCTGAATTGGAAGTCTAGTGCAATGTGTAGAGCACGTAAAGCTCTGCCTGTACTCAGCGTGCAAGCAAGGATGCCTCACTTCCGACACTGCAAAAATTTATGGCAAATTATCTACATGAAAGTGTGTATACACACACACACACATAAATATATGCGTGATTAGTTAACATGATGGATACATATGAGTTTAACAATTACCATTCTCCGAGTTTAGTATCAAAAGGGCTACAGACTTTTCAAATGCATCGTTGAGACCGTATCCTCCATGGGAATATGCGTATACGCGATGCTCCTCAGGTCCGATACTTAAATTTACACTGTATTCTGGCCGTATGTACCCAACGGGCTCAAAAGTCACCTCCAAGGAGGATCCACCCAGGTCCAATGAGCCCACAGTTGCTGGACCTATATATATGCATAGATAAGTTATATACATATGCATGGTCGTGTGTATTTAGGTAAACATATGTGTGTATATAAACACGTACACTTTAGCATGCTCCGGATAACTCTAAGTAGATATATGCAACGGATATAAGTCATTATTATATTATATTATAGCAATGTCGTATTTCTGGACGTGTGCACGCGTCTGAATGATATTATAGTGTTTCTCTATGCGTGTGTTTGCATAAGCAACACATACGCAGTCTTGTTACAGAGATACATGTATAAGTATGTGCTAATAAAACTAAGAAAGTTGTTATAAAGTTTAAATCACCCTGTCAGAGCTTATTAAGTTCATTTATTCCATATACTGCTTAATCTACCAGTTCATATGTATATACCCGCTTACACATCTCTCTCTCTCTCTCTCTCTCTCTCTCTCTCTCTCTCTCTCTCTCTCTCTCTGTGTGTGTGTGTGTGTGTGTGTGTGTGTAGCTCGATACACACACTTTATACATCCTCCTGATATGCTTATCTGTTTGTCAATCGTAAGTAGATATATATCCATCTGTGTGTACCTGTCTTCGTTTTATAAACATATACAATTATTTATACTGCACAGCTGTATAGATATACACACGCATATATCAGGGAATGCATACAATGTATACAAACACAAGCATACATATAATGTTTACCTGAGGCCTTTGCAGAACGTCCAAATCTCTCAAGGCTATAATTAAGTGCAACCCATCCATAGTAAGCCTCTTCAACCCCAGTAATAATCCTGAGCCAACTTCTCCGACACTTAAAAGGAGAACTCTTAATCATTTTCCATGCATTATCCAGAAGCCACTCAGAATCTGACGTGGCTAATTTTCGTAATCCTGTTTAGTTAGTTACATAATGAAATAATTAGTCCAAAATATACACCTTCATTTATACATCACGAATGAGAAAGAAAGAGTTATCAAATACTAAAATGGTGTGTGTGAAAGGATCAGTGCATAAGCTAACCTGATTAGGACGTGTGTGTATGTGTGTGTGTGTTATACCTGCAGTTCCAAGGAGGAAGAGGGGCGTTTCAGAGTGTAATCTTAAAGGTATTTGGTGCTCAGCCCAGTCAAGAAGTGGAATAAGTGCTGCTGAAAGTCCACTTGTATTATGTACTAATTGGTGAAATCCTGGTTCCGTTTCCATCCTATGATATGCCTGCAGATAAGCAATGTATATATTTTACCACAGTTGATATACAACATGTATATAATGTAAGAACATTTGTTGTATATAAGAATATATGCAAACACACATGTAGATAACAAGATATATAGTACCTTTGTGGGTTTAGATTTATCAAGAAATGAATTGGAGTTATCATGGGAAGGTGGCCTATACATAACAGGAAGAGAATTTCGACTTCGAAGCCATCCGTATACATACACTCTCGTGCTCGTACTCCCACAGTCAATTACAATTGCAAAATGCATTGGCTCCGGGTTAATACCCTGCAAAAGAAACGTTATACGTCAATATATCAACAGGATTCGTATGCGTGTGTATACTACATATTGGTATCATTCTATACTCATACATAATCACAAAGCTAACATGCACATGCATAAAACGCACACACACACACACATATGTGTGTGTGTGTGCATATGTATATGTATATGTATATCTGTATATATATCAAATTCAGCTTATCAGTCTGTCCAACTAGATCTGTGTATACTTAACCGTAGTATATGCAATATAATACAAGTGCACATATTGATGAAACACTCTATCTATATACATGTATGTAGCGATATGTACGCACACACACACGCATACATATATATGCATATAAATATGTATATATGACTTGCCTGGTTCCATAGGACTCTTCCTGAAGTAAAACTGAGGTACAAAAAGAAGAGTGAGTAGAATGGTACATAAAGAGGTAAGTGCAGCAATCTTCCAAACGGACCGAGAAGGCAGACTCTTTGTTTTGGAAAAGGATGCTCCACGAATATTGAAGGCTGTAGATTCTAGAGAAGACTCCAAATCTGCCGGTGCTGAGATTGTCCTTAAGTCCCCCAATGACAGTGAATATGGAAACCTTCTAGCTTTCCCCTCCATTATTTGAAATATAATACAACTTAAATACCTATAAACCCAATTTGAGTTAACCTAGCCCCTTAAGAAACAGGAAAAATATATGAGAAAATAAAAAATGAAGAAACAGGAAAAATATATGAGAAAATAAAAAGGGAAAAGGGAAAGAATATGCCCGGGAAAGGGAATTTTGAGCCAAAAGAAGGAGGCAAAAAAAGATAAGACAACTCAAAGTGCGATCACTATTGGCGATACGAATATGTCCAGATTGACAATGTACATCTCCAATAGAACCTGTGTAGTAGTCCAGTCTTATGACATCATACAATGTACAAATATGTATATGTGTTTGTGTATATAGCTGTCTAGGAATCAAGTCGTTCGATATCATAAAATACACATACATATACATGCGTGTGTGCCCATATGCATATATGTATATTGCATAGTAGTACGGAAAATGTACTATCATCTTGCAATCCCTTAGAAAGTCCGTATTTTGGAATAAAGTGAATGGTGTAGTACAATATATGTATCAGTGAATATCTAAAAGATAATTGAATCCGTGCATTTGCGGCTTTACATCATAGTTATTATATATGTGTGTGTGTGTAAAACAGGACATACATATACACGCATGTATATAGACATCTAGGAATGTAAAATAACATATATATTGCATTTATGTGTTTGTGGGCAGACTTTTCTTAGAAATTAATCATTTTTAGAAAATAACCGAAGAGTATAGCTTACCTGTGATAATGTGCAGCTTATAACATGTGATCTAGCCCCGGCGCCATCGATCGCCCTCCTGCACAGCAGCTAAGGGCTCCTCGCAGATCAAAACCCTAGGTTTCGAAAACCCTAAACAAAGGCCCTTAAACTAAGCAAACAAAATGCGCAGCTTGCAGGAATCGAGCCTGAGACTCTAAATATTCTTAGATTACGTTCGAGAAATTAGGTCAAATTCTAGGTTTCTTTCAGAAGGAAACGATTCACGGCGCCGGGTAAGAGCTATCTCCCTTCTTGCACGCACGCTTATACAAAATTACAGAATTGGACATGGCGTCATCTCCAGCTTCTCCAGGGAATCAAATGCGGCCTGGTATCTTTACTGTATATCCCACAATTCAGCCTTATCGACCCAATACAACAACTGTAAGCAATTTCATAGTAGTATGTATGTACGTGCATATGTTATGTTACTGAACTATTTTTATATTGTATATTAAGTATATACATACTTTAGTTTTTTGTTTTTTTGTATACATTTCTCTTCAGTGAGTTGTTTTTTTGGTGTATATTATTAGATTTTATCTATTTTTATTGATCTTTAGTTGTTGTAGATGGGATAAGTGAGGTGTATATGTATAATCCTTGATAACTTACTTATTGCTGTCTTATTGTCAGGCTTCATCAAGCGTTCCTGCGAGTCCCATTACACAACCGTCGACACCTTCCGGTCAGGTATACGGGCACATACGGCCACCGTATCCGTATCCACAGAGGCCACCCTTTCTGTACACGCAGCCCTTTCCTGTGCTGTACCAGAGGCAGGATATGCCGTTTGGGGCAGCACAAGTAGTAACCTCTACGGAAGAGAATAAAGTGAGTGAGTCTAAACCGGAAAAATTTTCTAAGTTTGAAGTGTCTGAGGAAGATGCTTGGGCTGCACATAAAACAGAGGATGGGGTGATTTACTACTATAATTCTGTTACAGGCGTGTCCACTTATGATAAGCCCTCGGGCTTCAAAGGCGAGGTATATTTTCCATATACATTTAAATAACATATGCTCCTTGTACATAGTGTATATGTATTTGGCATATATATGTTGGTCGTGTACAGGAATTTACGCAGTTTTATTTTGCAGCCTAATGTAACTTCCCAGCCTACTCCTGTTTCCTGGTAAGGATATTGCTTTATGTACGTTTAGAGAATATACATCCGTATGTGTGTGTCTGTGTGTGATGTCTTTTGTTTCAGTGAGAAACTTGATGGAACGGACTGGTTGCTAGTGACTACAAACGACGGGAAAAAGTATTACTACAACCCAAAAACTCAGGTATCATTATTTACATTTTCATACTGATGGTTCTATATCTTTATATACATTGTGTGTGCGTGTGTGCGTGTGTGTGTGTGTGTGTGTTACTTGATGTTAATGTTATGTGTTATTTGTAGGCAACAAGTTGGCATGTACCTCCGGAGATAGTTGAAAAGGCAAAGGAAGAAAGCATTAATACTCCTGCTGCCTTATCGGGTCGTCGAGAAGCAAAGGTGTGTGCGTGTGTGTGTTAGACATGTTTAATTTGTTTTTAAGTAACCATATGTAAAACATATAATAAGTACGTGATTATGTAAAGGGGACTACACCGACGACACTGGACACGATAAAGAAGAAACTTCACGAATATTCCGGCAACACGACGGCGGATTCTGACGGTGTCAAACCTGTATCTGGGACGGAAGATTCTGCCAAGGAGAAGACCAAAGATAATACCGAAGCATCTACTTCAGAGTCTTCCTCGGATAGCGAGGACGACACACCGACTGTGAGCAAAGAAGAACGTACCCGGCAGTTTAAGGTATTTGTGTATATATCAAAACATATACGCATGATATAACGGATATACGTGTATATCTCACATACATTTGCATATTTGTTTGATTAGGTACCTATCCTGTATATATGTTATATATGATTTTGTAGGAAATGCTTAAGGAAAAGGGCGTTCCACCATTCGCAAAATGGGAGAAAGAACTTCCAAAGATAATTATTGATCCACGTTTCAAGGTCTCTCTCTCTCTTCTCTCTCTCTCTCCTCTCTCTCTCTCTCTCTCTCTCTCTCTCTCTCTCTCTCTCTCTCTCTCTCTCTCTCTCTCTCTCTCTCTCTCTCTCTCTCTCTCTCTCTCTCTCTCTCTCTCTCTCTCTCTCTCTCTCTCTCTCTCTCTCTCTCTCTCTCTCTATATATATATATATATATATATATATATATATGTGTGTGTGTGTGTGTGTGCACCCGCGCGCGTGTATGTATGTATGCACATATAATGTTGTTTATGTTTTCATGTCAGGCTATTACCAGCCATACGGAAAGACGGTCAATATTTGAACATTATGTGCGTACAAGAGCTGAAGAAGAACGTAAGGAGAAGAGAGCTGCGTTGAAGGCTGCGGCTGATAGCTTCAAGCAACTCCTGGATGAAGCAAGTAGTGTAAGTTAATTAGCCCGATTAACTCGATATACATATAAATCAACTAAGTCTATTTATCTAGACTTCATACATATGCGTGTGTCTTGTTTTATTCTTATGTATTGTGTATAGAAATGCGTTATATGAGAACACGCGTCATAAATAGCTATACACGTGTATGCCTATAATTATCGCAATAATAACAAGATATATATACTTCTGTCCATGGAGGTCTGTGTTTTTTTTGCCTTCATACACACACATATATCAAGAGCCATATATCAAGAGGTTGAGGTTTACTGAATGCTGTGTACATGATATACCATACTCAGATCCCAAGTTCAAACCGATCCCCTATATACAAAGAGGTTAACTTCATTCAATTTTCAAATATTTAATGAATGGTTGGTAATTATTTTATTTATTGCAGAGTTTCACGTTCAACACGACATATGAAAGCTTTGCAAGTGCGTGGAGGCACGACCCCCGTTATAAAGCATTGGATCGCAAAGAGAGAGAGGCTTTACTAAACGAGAGGTAAGTGGTCTACCGGCCGAATATTTTTTGTTGGTGGATGGTGCAGATGCTTGTTTTTTGTACGGTTAAAGTTCAACCAGCTGTCATTTTATTTTAGGTGATTTATCAGCTTCAATCTGCAAACGGCCCACAGGTATAAAAACTGTATTACTGTGGTGTATATAGACACTGTATGCATACACACCTTGTGTATGCATATGTGCACTACAGTGTGCGTTACTAACGGGAACCGAGCAAGTCATCTGCACCGTCCACCTATCTCCTACGTATATCTCAGCTAATTATTGTTTTTTTTCAGGATATTACCTTTAAAAAAAGCTGAAGAAGAACGTGTAAAAGCCATCCAGACAGCCATTGCAACTGATTTCAAACAATTGTTAAAGGAGAATGACGTAATTATAAACACTCGTTGGTCAAAGGTATGTGTAACTTATCTGTAAGTTTATAGTGACCATGTATATAATTCTATGTAGATATACTATAAAAAAAAATGTAGTATTGTAATTATTTCATATCCCATGAGTACTGGCATTGATTTATTGCCTAGTTATATATAACGTTTCCTTACAGGTGAAAGATCATATGAGGCACGATCCACGTTACAAAGCTGCGAAACATGAAGAGAGAGAAAATATTTTTAATGAGTATATACAAGAACTTCGCGCAGCTGAGCAGGAACTTGAACGGGCAGCCAAAGCAAAGCGTGAGGAAGAGGTAAATTTCACACCGTTGTATATGTGACACGCGTGTGTGACATATATATTGTACTGCTTTCTGTGTGTTATTGATATATCATATCTATATTATTTATATCTATGATATTTTATTCAATATAGAAAATAACAAAGGGATGTTCCAGAATAAACTGAGGGAGAGGGAAAGAGAGATGCGAAAACGGAAAGAGAGGGAAGAAGACGAGCTGCATAGAGTCAGGGCTAAAGCACGCCGGAAAGACGCTGTCACTGCATACCAGGCTCTTCTTACAGAGAGAATTAAAGATGCAGAGGTATATATATGTTACTATCTATACATCTATACAATGTGCATGTATGTCTTGAGCACTTATCATCAAAAAGGAATATTATATGTAAATATGCATCAATCATATATACCTATATAGGGTGTGTTTATGCGTGCCAACACACATCTTTTATACGCTAGGGAAACATGTTCTGCACCTTATTTTTGTAGTATATATTAACACGTAGTATGTTATCAGGCATCATGGACAGAAAGTAGGCCTAAACTGGAGAAGGATCCACTTGGTCGCGCTACAAATCCAGAACTAGACATGGCAGACCGAGAGAGACTCTTCAGAGACCATGTCAAGGATCTTTACGAGGTATATAACACAGTACAAATTTATATATAACGTGCATTCTGGTGTTTATATGGCACGTACATATGCTGGACGAGTTTGTGAATTCACTCCAGGAATGTGTTTATGTGTGTGTGTGTGTGTTCGTAATATATGCACGTTTCTTATGTATTCACGTCCATGTGTACATAGATATTGGAATGTACGTAAATGTCTGTGTCTGTAGGAAAATCTGCTTTATGTGACACCACACACCACGCACGCACACACACATAACCACTATCTACATGTAGATCAAAAGAGATACAGTATACACGATTTATATGTTGATATAGAATATCTATATACTAACGTCTCTAAGCACACACACACACACACACACACAACACAACACACACTCAGAAACACGTTATTCATGTACGTTTGCAGAGGTTGAGAAGGAATACAGGGCATTGTTAGCGTGTAATAACAACAGAGGCAGTGTCAAGGCAAGCTGAACAGGGAAAAGATATACTAACGTCATGGAGTGACGCAAAGGAGTTAGTTAAATCGGACCATCGATTCAACAGAATGCCACGTAGAGCACGAGAAGTTTGGTGGCATAGATATGCACAAGATATGCAGAGGAGGTTAAAAGCTACTAAAGACGATGACTCTTCCACAAAAGCTAAGCCGAGGTATGTTAACTAAACGGTATATTCTTCACCTTAATTGTCTATTTTTTTTTTGAAGTCTCTAGTTTGTATGTTGCTATATAATAAATTTCATCTTTATTATAAAAATTCAACTTAATCTGTATACATGGAATCCTCGAACTCCGGAGTAGAAAGGTACCAATCTCCATTCTCACACTTAACCCGTGATTAAGCTCGTGATTAGTTAATTGCTGCTCCATATAACTGTACCCATATGTCGTCTCATTATTCACATATATGTTAGTAGTCTGATTATGTATGTCCCCATTAACGTCTGTATCGTACACAAAGTGATCCGTACTGTATCCGTATACGGCCACGAGGTCGTCCGTACTGTAACCATGTATAGGTGCGCTGCACATCGTCTCCGTACCCTGTATGGGTGTGGACATCTTTCTAGCACCGTACAGGCTCTCGTTGCCGGACGTGCTGCACACCGTCTCCGTACCCTGTATGGGCGTGAACATCTTCTTGGTGCCGTACCGGCTCTCCTGCAGGACGAGGTGCATATCATGTCCGTACCATGCAGAGGCCCGTCCGTGCTGTATATGGACGGGTAGTCGATAGTACGGTTGCCGTGGTACTCCTCAGATGCAACGTGGCGTTGGTCAGTAGCTCTTGGAATGGTTGACCATTCCAGCTTCTGAGTGTTTTTGTTATAGACCAGACCATCGGTCTGGGCAGATCGCTGCTGGTTGTCTTTCTTGGGGAGATCTGTTTGTTGCTGTTGTTGCCTTTCTTGGGGCTCTGTTGTTGCCTGGGCAACACGCATCTCAGATACTTTTCGCGCTGGTTAGACGAGTACTCCTTGGGGTTGCCGCCGGAGTCCTGGGGCTCCATGGTGAGCGTCACCTCGGCCCCGCATAAGACGTGGAGCTCGTCAGCCTTCTTCATGAGTCCGGCCGACCTCTTCCTGAATGTAGCAACACGGTTGCTTTTGTTTTCTATATACTCGATCCTGATTTTCTGACGTCCCATTGTTGTTGTGTGTGTGCTTCTTACCATTAATTAAGTGTAATCTCGAATAGATTAGTAGAAATACGTCTTCCAAGAAACTTAGAAAAAGAAACGACTTTTTCTTCATATAAAAATAGAACTGGGGTGAAAAGATTATTATATTATAGACTAAGAAAGAATATTCTTTAGAATGTTTTAAAATAGAAACTGAAGTTCCCTGTGTCGTACTAAAGAACATTCTTAGGGTTTAGGGTTTAGAATGCATCTATATGTGCGTTTGTATATATACGTATATATTTCCCATGCCACACACATATATGAACAAAGGATGGCTGTCATATATACGTATATTCTGACAACCGTACATGGTGATGTATATAACGTAAAAGAAATAAACCCTAAAACAGAGGATATTGTTCAAGATTTTTAGGGTTCCTAAGGGGGAGTTTTTGCGCCCTAAAAGCTACGGGCGGGGCGGGGCGCAAACAAGATGTTCTCGATTCCTGGTTAGGAATTTCCTTAATCGCTCGCTAATCATGTCCTAGTTTAGCTTAATCTCTCCACGATCATAGCAAAATTGTGGGAAATTAAAAAAAAAAAAAAAAAAAACAACTATAATGAATGCTTCTTGTCGGCTGCTACACATTTTTCCGACAAGCAATAACTGGCAGCCGTTATCTGTGTTTAGGAAACTTAGGCAAGAAATTAGCAAACCCATTGAGTGTAAGAAGTATATTCCTGCATTAAGAGCCCTTCTTCAAGGTTTCCACTTATTCCAGCTTTGCTTCAGGGTTTTCCACACTACTACATGTAAAGACACTCCTGGTTCTTCTGCTTCAGACATCCCCAGTGGCTTGGATGAGGTATGCACACACACACGCGTGCACACGATGTAGTTATTTTGTGATGTATTGTGGGTATATATGTGTGTGTGTGTTGATATGGCAGTTATATATATGACCATATGTATGGTATGCATGTCTTATCTATGACATGATAATACACATTGCTCGTGCCTATGCAGCACACACATACATGCATATGTAAATGTACAGTATCACAGTGTATAATACTGAACATTTGTCTTTGTATTCATAGTTCCTTTTATATGTATATGATAAACAGATTCGTGCTTACACATATGTGTTGTTTTACTTTATTCTTCTAGTGCTAGTTTGTCTTTGATGATATTATTATGATACATCTTGAAAGAATCTCTCTCTCTCTCTCATATATATCATATAGTTCCTGTCAATATACAGCACGTACAAGTAATAGGTGTCACCTTTGTTTCGCTTTGTGATTATATTAACAGTGAGTTTGCTGTATGACGGATATATATCTGTGTGATATCTATGACATAGAAATTAGATATGTAATGTATTTATCTGCAGATATAACACACACATTACACCCGACAGATATAAGTTTCTGCATATACACAAGAGGTGCAAGAAAAACGTGGAATCCTAAGAGGAACGTGCATTGTTTGTGGTGTTGTTCTTTCACGTTAATACTTAGTGTGTATTTTATGATATATACATATATTGATACAGGTGAAAATGATTACCAATCTGGAACAAGCTCTAGGAACTCCTTTTGATGTTGGCCCCCAAGTTCCACCCCCAAAACCACTTGTCATTGTTATAAGTGGACCAAGTGGTGTTGGCAAAGACGCTGTCATCAAGGTGCCCATATATATAATACATACGTACATGTGCGTGTGTGTGTATAGATATACATTCTGTGTGTGTGTGTGTGTGTATGTGTAAATACACAATCTAACATATATACGGCACACACTATAACTTATTGTCAAGTTTGTTGTTTTGTTGGATTAGAGGCTTCAAGAAGTCGAAAGGAGATACATTTTGTGGTAACAGCTACAACAAGGCAAAAAACGGCCCGGTGAAGTTGACGGAGTTGATTATTACTTCGTTAGCAAGGAAGAATTCGAGGACATGATTATCAAGACGAGCTCCTCGAACACGCTTTGGTTTATGGAGATTATAAAGGAATCCCCAAGAAAACAGGTGCATTTATATATGTGTGTCTGTATCAGAGACTTCACTATTATGTATAGATGTAGGAGATGTACATACATCTCTCTCTCTCTCTTATCAGAGACTTCACTATTATGTATGATGTAGGAATGTTCCCTCTCTCTCTCTCTCGTATCAGAGACTTCACTATTATGTATAGATGTAGGAATGTACATATCTCTCTCTCTCTCTCTCTCTCTCGTATCAGAGACTTCACTATTATGTATAGATGTAGGAGATGTACATACATCTTTCTCTCTCTCTCGTATCAGAGACTTCACTATTAGATGTAGGAGATGTACATGCATCTCTCTCTCTCTCTCGTATCAGAGACTTCACTATTAGATGTAGGAGATGTACATACATCTCTCTCGTATCAGAGACTTCACTATCATGTATAGATTGTAGGAGATGTACATACATCTCTCTCTCTCTCTCTCTTATGTATACTTAACAGTATATAACACACGTATATGCAGGTGAGAGAGTGTTTAAAGGAAGGAAAAGATGTAGTTTTAAGAGTAGACGTACAAGGGGCTGCCACCGTTCGATCGATACTGGGCGAAATGCAGTATTCATATACATAGTGGCGGAGTCGGAGTTTGCATTGGTTAAGCGGTTAATTGAGAGGAAACGGAGAGTTTCGACAAATTGGTGGTGAGAGTTGGGACCGCTCGGGAGGAGGTCAAACGGCTGGGGGAGTTTGACTACGTGGTGGTCAACACGGAAGGTCAACTCGAGTCGTCGGTCAACTCCGTGTGTAAGATTATCGATGCCGAGAAGTCTAGGGTCGTTCAAAAGATGGCTAACATATGAACAGGAAAGATATACGTTTATACTTGAAAAAAACTTTTTACTTTGATAATACAAAACTATGAATTATAAATTGATATATAATATATATCCAGCACACACACACGTATATACATACACAACAAACTAATTAAATTTCTAAGTCATTTGAATTAAATCTTACAATATCTAATATTTACTCTTTTTAAATAAACTCTTATATATAATATAATAAAAAGATTTAATACTAGTAGCTCTGATGATTAATTATAATTAGTATAAGTTCAATTAATCAGGTTACCTTAATAAGAATAAAGAAGAATTATTTAGCTAAATAAATACCAAAATATTATTAATTATTAAATTATAAAAAAATTCAAAAATCATTTAATATGTTGTAACTTGAGAGTGCTTATGTAAGTGTTATAAAATAAAATGAAGTGTGCACGACGTATAACTTATGGTAGGTATTAAAATTTCAGAGAGCAAATACACATACAGATTATATATATTTTCTTTTTTCTTTATTTTTAGAGTTTCTAATTACTCTATGTATCGCAGTGTGCTGTAAAATTATAAACCCTAAATTCAATTTAAATTTGAACGGTGAAGATCGTTTATTTAGCCGTTGATAATTGTTTTGATTTGACAGTGTGAAGATTGTATATAAGTTCCTATGTATAGTCGTTTAGTAAATAATCAGAGATTCACATACATACATGCATATGTGCATATGGATATGTGCTAGGATACGTGTATCCAACTCAGTATGTAGTCTCGTCATATATATAAACGACGTCTATACGTCTGATGTACACAATCTGGTCTATTACATACATACATACACGTATACAGAACTATACAAGATATATATATGAGTGTATGTATATATGTGGTTTACAGTTATGGTTTGTGCGTAGGTAGTTGCATGTGTGCGTGGGCTCCAACCCTAGACAATATTTAAGTTAAGAACCCTAATTAGGTTTCGTGGGGAGCAGCGTTCCTGGTAAGCACGTAGGATTAGAAATTCTCCAATTGGTGTTTGCAGCTATGAAGAATCTGACATGTTTGCAGCTTACGGAGATACTGAGAAAAAGAGTATGGTGTCTCTTCGTCAAAAAAAAGTTTAGCGCCAAGGTTATGAGGCAGCAGGAGAATGTAGTGCAAAAGAACTCGGAAGAGCCGAAAAACCTAGAGACAGAAGAGGTTTTGGTCCAACTAATAGACCCAACGAAAGCAGTTGATTCACTGCCCTCCAAACAAATGCACCAAGGGATTGTTTATGGCCAACAATCCCTTCATTCAGATTAGGAGTACCACCTCAACTCAGCAAAACCACATTGACAAGTTTGGAGGGTCGGACATGGATAGTGACACACTATTCTCCTTCATGCAGGCTTTTGAAAGGGACGTTCTGCAAGCTAGCTTGTAAGCTCTCTATTATGCAAGCCTAACTTATGTACTCATGTTGTTTTTAGCTCCGTTGGGGATGTTATGAGCCAACAAGAGAGTCAGGAAATCCATGGGGCACTTTTCCGCGGCTTATCCAAGTCACGCGACCAAGCTTGGATCTTCTATACGATCTGGAGTTGAGACAACGGGATTATGAACGTGAACACAAGTGTAAGCGCCCACGGTACCAAGCTATGTGTGGACAGAAAGGCTACCACCTTGAGACACCACCTCAGGCAGACAACGAAGAAGAAAAGAAAGAGGAGCAGGCTGGTGACAAGGGATGGGGCTTTATGGATTTCTTTGGCAGTGTGGAGGACTTCAGGCCAGTAAATCATCCTCGGCTGGTTGCTGCTCAACGGTTTAATCCGAAAAAGTACGTGATCGTTGGAAAAGGAAGTGGAAGAAAGACCACGAGGCTGAGAATGGTGTGTACCAAGGTGGATGTTACTGTGTTCAAGGAGTCCGAGCCAACTTGCTGTGCGGACACAAGAATCCAATGTATGATCTTGTTGTCTGTTCTAATAAGTGGACGTACGCTTTGAGGTAGGGGGTGTTATTCAAATCGGAGAAGACGGGGAGGTTTCAGAGAACTCTTACAGAGGTATGGTCTTTCTAATATATATAGAAGAGACTAAACCAATCGTTTTAATTTTTTAGATTATGCAATACTAGAGAAGAAGATGGCTACACAGAGAGGGAGGAACTGAGCTATGCACAGCTTCGTGGTCTTCTTGAGTCATCACGGATGTTTGCGAAGTCCAGGTATCCAGATTACTTCAAATCTAATGAACAAGTAAAGTATCCAGAAGGCACATACATTGTGGGAGACTTCTTTGTTGCACCAAAGGCAAGTTTTAAGCATTATCTTCTGAACATATCAGTTAATGGTTTTTTTCTTTCCTATGCAGTGGTTTGATTTGCCAAATGCCCGTCAGTTCTACACGCTAGATGGTCGAAAGTTCTATGAAGGTTTATTAAGAATATTCCTTGGTGATTCGGTTTTGAACTGGACTTCCGATGATGTTCAGAGTGTTAGGGAGCTCAACCAAGCTGTGTTGGGCGAGTTTCAGTTTCTATTGAGAAATGGAAGACAACTCTCTGGGCAAAAGAGGAAGGCAAAAGAAATTTAAAAACTTGTACATCCTTGTAAGTGTTTTATTTTTCTCTAATGTTTTATTGTGTCAGTGGTTTAGTATTTTGGTGTTACATCAATTGAACATATTTGTATAGTAATAGTAATAAACAGGTGTCTAAATATACATGTGTGTGTGCATGTAAATATTAATGTGGCATTTTTCGGGTGGTCAATCAAAGGGATTGGGTCCAACCACATACTACACACCAATAACAGTAAGTATGCCAAGCACTAATTTCAGTAAAAGTGTGTATAAATGTAAATAGGTATAAGTGATTGTGACTCGTCCTAGCTCTTTCATGTTTTCAACCTCAATCTTTTTTCCAAGCATTCTCCAACAAATTGTTTAACTGTCGTGACACACAAAAGTTATACTTACGCAATCAAATTAACCTATATGTGTTATATAGATTGTAATTAGGTCTAATATGAATAAGGAATTGTCCATGGTTAATGTTGTTTGCATGTTTTCTTAAAAATAAGACTAAGTTGAAAGACCTTGTTAAACTAAGAGGTACCTATGACATTAAAGACTCAAAATAGTGTTTTTATTATTTGTTCAATGGTAAGTGAATAGCTACTGCCTTCTATAAGGATAGTTGTAAAAAATGATTTGGGTCTTTAGAGACTCATTTGATACAGTTGAAAAGTGGCCCATCATCACGGCCAGCCGGTAGGTCGCCCCCGGCGCGGACGGCGGCTGGACGAAGCGCCGGATAAGGGGGAGGTACTGCAGGTACAGATTGATGGTGATCGGTGTCAGGTGGCGGCATAAGCGGGCAAAGATCCGATTGTCCAAACCAACTACCCAAGGTACGAAGGAAAGCACGCATGGGAGGCGCATAAATGTGATAGGTAGGACTCTGTCACTAGGCGGCAGACCAGTGGGAGAGTGCCCTGTAGCTAGGGACTAGTGGTAGGTTACCCACTATATAAGCCGGAAGACTGGTAGTGGGTCGGGGTCATTTGAGGAGTCAAGTCTGCGTCTTATATCTTGCTCCCATGTCGAAGATAGTTTGTACTCAGACAGGCTATATATATATATCCATTTTCCTTCTATTCACCCCACAAGCGGGTACTCCTCGCCGCCCGACTCATGGCCCCGCAACACTCTCTACCCAGTCATCTCAGTAGAACTCCCCCTTTCTTGTACACGACCCTTGTGGCGTCCGGGTAGAGGCCATCCAATACTTCCCTTTACTCATGAGGTAAGGCCCGGCGTACTGGCCGAACCTCCGGAGTTGGACGCCCTCACAGCGTCCTGGCGACCACTGCAGCTTCCTGAGAAGCACCACATCTGGCCTGCGGAGTCCCCGACGACCATTTGTGGCGACCACGGAGGGATAGATATACACACTGATGGAGTTCACTGTAGCAAGTAGAGTGGCGGCCCGATGAAGAGCCGGGATTAACTCATTCGAGCAAATAGAGATTACGAGCAACAACTGACCAGGAGAATGAGGCGGGCCGGCCGAGGAGAGTGATGGATGGCGGCGAAGCACCTCGGTTGCCGCAATCAGCCCCTGCCTCACCTACCCGAGGGAAACAACGGTAACGCTGCATGGCCGAATCTCTGAGCAGCGGTAAACTCGGCACATTGGCGGCAGAGGCGGTCGCACACCACTGACGATGAAGAAGGATATGAAGGAACCGCAGCACGTCCGGACGGCAATCCAGGTACGGCATCATGCGGGTATGAACAACACCGAACGGACGACTTCGCCTGACAGTAACTACGATGCAGAGTGGGATGGATGGCAAGACGACGAAAGCCCTCCGCCTCTCGACATAGGTGAAACTGACAGGCCACGAAGAGCCCCCATACCAATGAACAGAACCAGTGTTTGACAAGTACCCCCGAAGGAGGAAACCTCGCCCAGGACAACCCTAGGAGAGGGCAAGCCTGCACGAAGGCAAGAATCTCGAGGGGGAAAGCAACACGGATAGCGAAGGACGTGAGCCAGAAGCCCAGCAGACCAGCCCACGATGGAGTAAGATAGGAAACCCAGGGCCATCGTCACCCATCAGGGTGATGAGGGGGGCCCATATCTACCCGGAAAGAGGGGAGGAAGAGCCTCATCCGGGAAGCCCCCTAGGGAGGGGCATCGATTGCCAACAAGGCAACCTCTGCACCAAGAGTTCAGTTGATCGACGACGCAACAGGTCAGGGTGGTTACCAAGATGGAACCCAAGGCTTCGGAAGGCCAGGGTACACTGGGGCGACCGCCTATGCGGAGGCGACTGGACGTCGATGAGCTGACGGACTGGGAGGAGGCACCAGAAAGAGGCCGCACAGTGGCTACCTTGGAGAAGGGACGAGAGGAATTCGTCCAAGGGCAGGAGAGATTCGCCCGAGCGACTAGTATCGCACCAGCCCCGCGAGGGAAATCCGCCAGGGCACACGGCAGAGCCGCAACCATTACCAGACGGGGGATACCGTCTCGGGGCGAGGAGGAATCGCCCCATCGATCACGACCGTCTAGACGTCGCGAGGGAAATCCACGCACGGTCATACAAAACTACTCGCTGGAGGAGGGAAAACCGTCCAGCCAAGGTAAGCCGCGCCACTAGCCGTCAAGTTGGTCCCGGCGGGGGCCCTCAAGAGATAGCCAGGAGGAGCCCGTCCTCGTCACCCACCCTCAACGGGAGGGCAGGGCCGCGAGGAAGGAGAAAGGTGCCTGCAAAATACCAAGACGTGGACTACACCACGTCCAAAGCGGAGGGTCCGGATCGGAACAACTCTCAGGCACAATGGGACGCCATGGGAGCCGACCCGGTCACCTTATTAGCCCAAGTGCTCAATCGGATGCAGGAGAGCACTGTAACAGTGCCCTTACCCGCGTTCCATGGAGCGAAGGGGGAAGACGCAGACCAACACGTCCATAAGTTCGAACAGTGTGCGAACTTTGGAGTGTGAGCGACAATCACAAGAAGGTGAGTGCCTTTGCATGCACTCTGACAAGAAGGCACATGCCTGGTGGATGCATTCCACGAAGGCGAACGAAGGAGCCCGCTGGGAAGACCGCACAAGGGCGTTTCTGGATACCTTCTAGGAAAAAAAGAGTGAAGAGGAGGTGATCCACAAGCTAACGAGCTTGAAACAAAAAGCGAGAGAGTTGGTTGATGAGTACACGGTCCGCATGCTGGGGTATATCGCCCGGCTAAGAGACACCCCAATTGACCTGACCAAGAAAATGTGGTACCGGAAAGGACTACGGTGGAGATCTGCAAGTGGATCGGCCTAGATGACGATCGGACGTTCGACAAGTTGCTCCGATATGCCAGGAAGGCCGAAAAGCGGGAAACAGAAAGACACCAAGAAAACAGGACAAACCGGACGCAAAAGGGACCAACAGCACCACCACAGACGAGGACGACCTCTCGGATGTCCCCAATCCGACCTGGAGGGAAAGACAGGAGGGGACAGGGAGCACACGCAATCCCAACGAAGGGGGACTTACAGAGCGGTCACAAAGCAGGAAGACCTGGCGGCGACCCTTGCTCAGTTAGGATACACAGCGCGCAGGGACAGTATTGCAAAGTGTGTAATGTCCATGGATCCCACAACACAGACAACTGTTACCAGCTAACCAAGCTCCTAAGCAGCACGCCACCCCAGGCCGGTGCCTGGGCCGTTGAGCGACAGGAGGCGGATCACTGGGGGACCGACGGTATGGGAGCCGTAGTGGGGGCCAATTCCGCCGTAGATCGCGGTCAGGAGACCGCGACCAGAGGTCGCGTTCCTGGGAACGACAACAAAACCGACCCAGATACAACGACAGAGATAGACGGTCGGAACGAGAGTTGATATGCACGCTGTGCAGCGAACACCATCCACTGTATCGATGCCCCTGGATGCGATGCTCAAACCCATGCTGGAAGCACATGTACCAAAAGCCATAGGGGTGGCCGAGGGACCAGCCCGGCCACCACAACACTAGGTTCCACACCGCAGACCCACCATGTAGAAACGTAACCCCGAGCTGCAATGCGGGGCAATCACGAGATCCCAAGCCCAACAGACCAGACAACCAGTCAACTTGGAGGAGGAAGACAACGGGGAGTCAGTGAAGAGGAAGTGGCAGCCGAACCTGGGAAACCAGGCCAGTGGGAGCAAAAACGTGTTGAATGGAGGCGGCTGCAAACAGGTAAGACTGGCACAAGGCGCAGAGGCCAGGGGCACAACGGGGATGCACGAGGCCCTGCTGGGAAGATGCGAGAAACCCACGTGTCGGTAACCTTAGGGGAACTGCTACACTTATCCCCAGGGCTGTATGAAGTCCTCACCAGAGAACTGCACAGAGGCAGTCACGGCCCCAAGGGTCGCAACAACAGCGGTAGACTTTGTGGACGATGTACCGGCCATACCTGTTCAGATGGCAGGATGCACAGTCCACAACGTAATCATAGATGGGGGATCAGGCGTGAACATCATGTCCACAAACTCCATCAACAACTGGGAATGCCACCTCCGGAGCCCTCACCCTTCCTCATACGCATGGCGAACCAAACCAAGGTGGTCCCTAAGGGAATCATGAGGAAGGTAAGCATCAGGATCCAGAGCATCAAGTTCCTGATAAACGTGGTCGTCCTCGACATGCACGCCAAAGGGGGGTTCGACTTACTCCTGGGCCGGCGTGGCTCCGGGGCGCAAGGGTACAACACGATTGGGAGAAGCAGCGGATTCGGTTTCCCGTCAAGGAGGGAGTCGTATCCGTCGTTGCAAGACAAGTCCCGGCGCCACCCTCGGAGTCCCGACCCCAGGAATACCATCTCCCGGACTGGGGGGAGGGGCTGGATGATGAGGAGGAAGCGGCCATCCTAGCGTGCTTGCCAGAGCTATTCGTCTAGGAGAGGTGGACCCTAACAGGAAGTACGAGAGTGGTCGCTACATACCTAATGACTCGGTTAGAAACCGATGCAGACACTGGAAGCTCAAATCCCGAAGTGGCCTGTTCTGTGGAAGGAAATAACGAGTCTAGCCCCCTCGGCCAGGAAGAGTACGTAGCAGACCAATGTATGGGTGGAACATAACGCCCGAAGCAGCGGTCAAGCAGGTCAACATAAGCTCCGACGAAAACCCCCGACTAGTAAATATTAACGCCACATCGGAGCACAGCTGGAAGAGCAGATCACCGACTGTCCGAAGATACAGAGAAATATTCGCTTGGACCTATCACGACCTAAGGGGGGTACCGCCGGAATTGTGTCAGCACCGAATTAAACTGAAACCGACACTCGCCCAACCGGCAACAACGCTACTGCATCAACCTGAACTACGCCCAAAGGCCAAACAAGAGATCGACAAGTGGCTCGAAGCGGACTTTGTCTACCCCATCGAAAACCCGGAATGGCTGTCACCAATTGTGATCGTGCCGAAGAAAGACGGCCGGCTGAGAATCTGCGTAGATTACCGAAGGCTGAATGCCGCCACGGAGAAGGACCCGTCCCATTCCATTCACAGAGGCCATCCTAGAAGACGTAGCAGGCCATGAGATGTACTCGTTCATGGACGACTTCAGTGGATACAATCAGGTAGCGGACGACCAAGGCCAAAACTGCCTTTATCACGGATTGGGGAGCTTACGACTTCAGAGTTATGCCGTTCGGGCTTGCAATGCTCCAGCCACGTTTCAAAGGTTGGTCCAGGGTATTCCCGGACAACCTACAGATTTTGTCGGGCATTCCTGGACGACTTCACAGCTTACGGACCAGCGGAAGACCATGTGACGCGCTTGGAATGGGTATTCCGGCACTGCAAGGAATATGGGATATCTCCCAACCCCTCAAAGTGCGTATTTGGCATGACCACGGGGAAGTTGCTAGGGCACATCATTTCCAAGAAGGCATCACGGTGGACCCAGGTTCAGTACGAGCACTGGCCGAAATGCCCCCTCCGCAGAACGTCATGGAACTCGAAGGTTCTTGGGGAAAGCAGGGTTCTATCATAAGTTTATCCGGAAATATGCGGATAGGGCCCAACCAATGACGGAATTACTCACCAAGGGAGCTCCATACCACCGGCAGGCAGCCTTCAAAAACATAAAGCACCAACTGGTAGAAGCGCCCATCCTCATCCCACCAGATTGGAATCGCCAGTTCCACCTGCAGATGGATGGCTCAAGCGTAGCGGCAGGCGCGGTCCTATCGCAGGAGGATGACGAGAGCATGCTCTGACCCATAGCATACGGGAGTCGACTCATGACGCCAGCCGAACGCAACTACTCGGAGACTAACAAAGAATGCTTGGTAGTCATTTACGGGTATCCAAGTTTTGCCACTACCTTCTGGGCAACCACTTCATATTGATCATAGATCACCATGCCCTGTTGTACCTCGTAACAAACCACAACTCATCGAGAGGCCGGCGCAATGGATACTCCTCTTGCAGGAGTTCGAGTTTACTGTAATCCATAAGGCAGGTAAACTGCACATATCACCAGACCTCCTCTCCCGAATAACAAGCGGCGAACCAGCGGAAATCACCGATCTACTTGACATACCAGACGCTGGCCTTTTTGGGACAACTGTTGATCAGGGCACAGTACAACAAACCACCAAACCAAGAACCGGCTCGGACGTCCCAGAGTGGCAACGACCAATACGGCACTACCTCATTAGTGGGTTACACAGCCTCTCTAGCACATCAGCAACACATCGACAGAGCCTGGCTCGAAGGTGTTTACCGTTCCAGCTGATCGGGGATCAACTCTACAAGCGAGGGAGGGATGACATACTTCGGAGATGCCCACTGACCTGGGAAATCCCCGAGATTGTCGAGGCAGCTCACGCAGGACCGGGGCAGGACGCTTTAGGGGAGACAAAACGGCTAGGAAGATCCTACAGACTGGACTTTGGTGGCCAACCATCTTCTGGGACGCCACCAAGGTAGCAAGGAGCTGTGCCGATTGTCAGCGAATAGGCAAACCCATGGCAGGCCAAGGCATGGAGTACCACCCCTCGGCAGGAATGGCGGCATTTGAGAAGTGGGGCCTGGACTTTATAGGACCTATCAACCCAAAGGCTCACACAACGCACTCTAGGTACATAGTAGTGGCAACAGACTACGCCACAAATGGGTAGAGGCAAAGGCACTCAAGGACGCAACGGCAAGACAGACAGCAAGGTTCATCTATACGAACATCTTGACACGGTTCGGATGCCCGTTGGAGCTGGTGTCCGACCAAGGGAGCCATTTCATCAATGAGACAGTCGAGAATTGGTCAAGGCATTTGTCATCAAGCATCGCACGTCAACAGCTTACTATCCACAAGGGAATGGACAGGCTGAGTCCACAAACAAGGTGCTGGTCACCATCTTGAGGAAGCTCTGCACAGGGAACCTAGGCGCTGTCACGACCCGATACAGAATACAGGTTTCCGGATACAGGACATGGGTTGCAGGACTTTCCTGCAGGATTCGGATACAGGATATGGGTTGCAGGACTTTCCTACAGGATATTCCTACCAGGATTCCGGACACAGGATTCGGTTGCAGGATTTCCTACAGGATATTCCTACAGGATATGCCACAGGATATGCCTAGAGGATAAGGGACATGTGGACTCATCTTAGCCTCTGCATGCATGCAATCACTTTTGCATGCATGCAACCACTTTTAGCACTCATGCCTAGATTAGCTCTTGGAGTTGTGAGCATAAAAGCTCCGACCTAATTGTTGTACAATCAGTTACTATCAACACCAGTCTTACTACGATCAATCTCGTCTTGTCTTGTTCTCGTCTTGTTTCCTGTCCTGTTCCTGTCTCGTCCTGTTTCCTGTCCTGCTCCGGATCCTGTCCTGTTCCTGTCTTGCTCCCGGATCCTATCCTGATCCTGTCTTGCTCTTAGATCCGTCCTGTTCCTATTTCCAGTTCCTGTCCTGCTCTCGGTCCTGTTCCTGAGTCAGCCTTCCTGTCCTTGGAATCCTGTTCCTTCCTGGTTCCTGGATCGTGGCTTGACAGTTTGATAGTAACTGCTTCATAGTTCTCCGTTTTCCAGCTACCTTTTTCTTGATTCCTTTCCTTCATTTTCCTCCTTTTTTCTTTCCTAGATCATGGCTGATTTTGAGCGTTTTCAACGCGAGCACCAAATGTTACTTCATGAGCTGGCCACTTTGCGCCAAGTGGTCACCGACCTGCAAGGTTCCACCACTGCGGCACATGCAGCTGCTGATGCATCCTCCAAGGCTGCTGCGCAGGCTCTCTCCAGGCATCGGTGGTTCCCTCTTCATCAAACTTTTCTTCGGAGCCGAAGGTTAGCATGCCAGAGAAGTTCAGTGGCAATCGTGCCGATTTCCAAGGTTTCCTGAATCAGATCCGGCTCTTGATCCGTATGCAACCACGGCGCTACTCGACTGATGCTCAAAAGGTGGGTCTTTTGGCATCCTTACTAAGTGGATCTCCACGGGCTTGGGTTGCCCCCTTGCTGGAGCGTGACGATCCATTGATGGAAGACTTTGAAGGTTTCGTGGCTGCCTTTGAAGCCTGTTTTGGAGATCCTGATAAGTACCGTTCTGCATGCACGAAGTTACGGAAGCTCACTCAAGGATCCCGACCAGCTTCCGTCTATGCATCCGAATTTCAGCAACTTTGCACGAACATTCCATGGGACGAGACTGCATTGATCGAACACTTCCGTTTTGGGTTGAGGGACGACGTGAAGGACCTTCTCCTTACGTTACCGGATGCCCAAACATTAGCGGAGATCATGCAACAAGCTGTTCGTTGCGACAACCGTTTGTTCGAGCGTCGTCAGGAAAGATCCCGTCAACAGTTCCTGCAAACCAATCCTGCATGTGGTACATGTTCCTGCACCACCTTCTGGAGTAGTTCCTATGGAGGTTGAGAAATCCAAGCGTGGCTCTCTTTCCGCTGCTGAGAAGCAACGTCGTCGCAGTGAGAACCTGTGCTTGTATTGTGGTGGAGCAGGACACAAGGTGGCAGATTGTCCTATTAAAGCCAGGAACTTCAAGACGCGTGAAGTGAAGCTGAAGTTCAGTCGGAAAACTCCAATGTCCACTTCGTCTAGGAGCCGCGAAGTTGGACGTAGGTGCAGGCTCCATTGGTGCTGCTCATACCATCCCATCACTTAAGTTTCCTGTACACATTCATCTTAATAATCGAGAGCTCATGGAGTTTGCCTTGTTAGACACTGGTGCAAATGCATGCTTCATGGATGACACGTTTGCAACTCAACATGGCATTTCGGTGGTGAAGTTGAAGCGTGCAGTTCCTGTAGAGGTGGCCGATGGGCGTCTAATTGCTTCTGGCGCAGTTACCCATGCTACCGAACCTCTCTCCTGCAGTATGGCACATTCAACTGTTCAATTTCCTTCAACTTGATCAAGACTCGGTCGACTCCCATCATTTTGGGCATGCCATGGTTCGTTGTTGCAAATCCGCAGATCGACTGGAGGTCTAGGACGCTCACGTTTTCCTCTCCAACAGCTAGGATCAATCCTGTACCTTCCTGCTGCAGGATACATCCTTAGTATCTGAGGCAGTACAAGCTACAGGATTGACCGTGCCTGTTCCTGTACCAGTGTTGAAGACTCCTCCTCGACAGGATTCACCTCATGTCAGTTCCTCAGCACATCCGCAGGCTCTCTCCACTCCTGTAAGTTTGCGGTGTCCTGTACAGGGTTCTTCCAATCCTGTATCAGTGTCGAAGGTTCCTCCTCAACAGGATCCACCTCCTGTTGATTCGTCAGCACATTCGCAGGCTTCTTCCACTCTGCGCAACCACGGACTCCTGTACAGGATTCTTCCAATCCTGTACACTCATCAACACCCACACAGGTTTTTTCCAATCCTGTTCCTGCCTCTGTTCCACCCCCAAGATCCTTCCTCTTTTTCAGTCACAGCTCCCTCCTTCTCCTCTCCGAGTTCTTACCACTACCATGCATGAACTCGCCACTGATCCTGCCCTTTCCACCTTTTTGCCTTTCAAGTAACTCCTACGTCCTCTTCTACCTTTCCTGTATCCGACTCCCTGTTTTTTCTCCTTCTCCTTCTCCTTCTCCTCCTTCTTCCCTACCATCCAAGTACCACGACTTTAAGGACGTTTTTGACAAGCACAAGGCTGCAGTTCTTCCTGTTCACAGGTCCTACGACTGTCCTATTGATCTTGCGGAAGGAAAGACTCCACCATTCGGACCGATTTATGCATTGTCACCCACAGAGTTGGAGGTTCTTCGTCAGTACATCGAGGACAACTTGGCATCCGGCTTCATTCGTCACTCAAAGTCCCCTGCAGGAGCTCCTATCTTCTTTGTCAAGAAGAAGGATGGGAGTTTACGTTTGGTTGTGGACTACAGGGGTTTGAATCAAGTCACCATTCGGAATCGGTACCCGTTGCCATTGATCCCGGAACTTCTCGATCGGCTGCGAGGAGCAAAGGTGTTCACGAAGATCGACTTACGAGGGCCTACAACCTTGTACGGATTCGTCCCGGCGATGAGTGGAAGACTGCCTTTCGTACAAGGTATGGACATTTTGAGTACACGGTAATGCCTTTCGGCCTTACCAATGCCCCAGCTGTGTTCCAACACATGGTGAACGACATTTTCGTGACTTCTTGGACCAGTTTGTGGTGATCTACCTCGACGACATCTTGATTTTCTCCAAGGACCAGGCGGCACATGACAAGCATGTACGACTAGTTTAGAGCGGCTTCGCGAGCATGGCCTGTACGCGAAGTTGGAGAAGTGTTTTTTCGATAGGGATTCGGTGGAGTTCTTGGGCTACATCGTCTCTCCTGCTGGCGTTTCCATGGACATGCACAAGGTGAAGACCATCGTGGAGTGGGAGAGGCCCAAGTCGGTACGAGATGTACAATGTTTCCTTGGCTTTGCAAACTTCTACAGGCGGTTCATACAGGACTTCTCCAAGCGTGTACTTCCACTCACAGAACTCACCAAGCGCACAGGACTTTTCTCTTGGTCCGACAAGGCGGAACACGCGTTCACAACACTCAAGGACGTTTTCACGACAGCTCCGATTTTAGCACATCCTGACCCTTCTCATCCTTTCTTCATTGAAGCAGATGCCTCGGATTTTGCAGTAGGATCCGTCCTATCGCAAGTTGGAGAGGACAAGTTGCTTCATCCTGTAGCTTTTCACTCTCGTAAGTTCCTGTCGGCGGAGATCAACTACGAGATTCATGACAAGGAACTCAAGGCCATTGTGGATTCGTTTGAGGAGTGGCGGCATTTCCTGGAAGGTGCTGCACATCCTGTACAAGTTCTTACGGATCACAAGAACCTGGAGTACTTTCAAACGGCTCGGTCTCAGTCGGCGACAGGCTAGGTGGGCAGAGTTCCTATCACGTTTTGACTTCGTCATCGTCTACAGGCCCGGTTTTCGGAATGGCAAGGCGGACGCATTGTCTAGGCGCTCTTACCTTGCACCAAGCCCGGGCGATCCTGCATTTGACTGTCAAAGGCAAGTGTTGTTGGGTCCTGATCGTTTCCGGCTTGCGGCACTGCAGGTTCATCAGGCTCCAGCAAATTCAACACTCCTACAGGACGTCCGTTCGCAGTTGGCTACAGACGACTTGGCAAAGAATGTGTTCTCACACATTCATCCTGACGTTGCAAGTTCCTCTTCCTCCAGTTCCCGTCCAGACTACAACCTGTTCACCATACAGGATGGACTCCTGTACCGGGAAGGTCTCCTGTACGTTCCTGTTGGTATTTCCAGGACTCGTGTGGTACAGGATTGTCATGATACCCCGGCTACAGGACATTTTGGTGTGGCCAAGACAGTGGAGTTGGTGACTCGCAACTATTGGTGGCCTGGGTTGCGAGGTTTTGTGGAGAGGTTTGTACGGAGTTGTGACACTTGTAGCAGGTCGAAGATGCCTCATCATGCACCCTCTGGTCTTCTTCGTCCTCTTTCTCCGGTAACGTAAGGAGAAGGTCCTTCACGTCATCCCTCAACCCAAAACAGAAGTGTTCGATCAATGCAGTCTCGTCCCTCTCAAGCCACGATCCAGGAACCAGGAAAAGAGTAGGATTCCAAAGACAGGAAGGCTTCACTCAGGAACAGGACCGAGAGCAGGATAGGAACTAGGAAAGGAACAGGAACATGACGGATCAGGAGCAAGACAGGATCAGGATAGGATCCGGGAACAAGACAAGAGCAGGAACTCAGGAACAGAACAAGGAGTAGGACAAGGAACAAGATAGGAACTGGAGCAGGATAGGAACTAGGAACTTAGGAGTAGGACAAGGAGCAAGATAGGAACTGGAGCAGGATAGCAAGACAAGGAGCTGGATAGGAACCGAAGCAGGATAGCAGGACAAGGAGCAAGATAACAAGACAAGGAGTTGGATAGGAACCGGAGCAGGATAGGAACTAGGAACTCAAAAGTAAGACAGGGAGCAGGATAGGAACTGGAAGCAGAATAGGATCCGAGAGTAAGACAAGAGCAGGAGGCAAAGGAGCAAGACAAGAGAAGAACAAGACAAGAATAAGAATGATCGTAGAATGACTAGTGTTGATAGTAACTAATTGTACAACAATTAGGTCGGAGCTTTTATGCTTACAACTCCAAGCTAATCTGGTCATGAGTCTAATCTAGTCACTAGCCAAAATTGGTCATCCTTATCCTATAGGAATATCCTGTAGGAATATCCTGCGGGAATATCCTGTAGGCATATCCTATGAGAATATCCTGCGGGAATATCCTGTGGCATATCCTGTGGGAATATCCTGCGGGCCGAAACCTATATCGCATATCCTGTAGGCTAAATCCTATATGTCGTATCCTGTGGGAATATCCTGCGGGCCGAATCCTGTATCGCATATCCTGTAGGCTGAATCCTGTATGTCGTATCATGTATCCTGTATCAGGTCGTGACAGCGGGCCGAAACCTGTATCGCATATCCTGTAGGCTGAATCCTGTATGTCGTATCCTGTGGGAATATCCTGCGGGCCGAATCCTGTATCGCATATCCTGTAAGCTGAATCCTGTATGTCGTATCCTGTATCTTGTATCGGGTCGTGACAGTCCATGGAAATGTTCGTGCAAAGTTGCTGAAATTCGGATGCATAGACGGAAGCTGGTCGGGATCCTTGAGTGAGCTTCCGTAACTTCGTGCATGCAGAACGGTACTTATCAGGATCTCCAAAACAGGCTTCAAAGGCAGCCACGAAACCTTCAAAGTCTTCCATCAATGGATCGTCACGCTCCAGCAAGGGGGCAACCCAAGCCCGTGGAGATCCACTTAGTAAGGATGCCAAAAGACCCACCTTTTGAGCATCAGTCGAGTAGCGCCGTGGTTGCATACGGATCAAGAGCCGGATCTGATTCAGGAAACCTTGGAAATCGGCACGATTACCACTGAACTTCTCTGGCATGCTAACCTTCGGCTCCGAAGAAAAGTTTGATGAAGAGGGAACCACCGATGCCTGGGAGAGAGCCTGCGCAGCAGCCTTGGAGGATGCATCAGCAGCTGCATGTGCCGCAGTGGTGGAACCTTGCAGGTCGGTGACCACTTGGCGCAAAGTGGCCAGCTCATGAAGTAACATTTGGTGCTCGTGTTGAAAGCTCAAAATCAGCCATGATCTAGGAAAGAAAAAGGAGGAAAATGAAGGAAAAGAATCAAGAAAAAGGTAGCTGGAAAACGGAGAACTATGAAGCAGTTACTATCAAACTGTCAAGCCACGATCCAGGAACCAGGAAGAGAACAGGATTCCAAGGACAGGAAGGCTTGACTCAGGAACAGGACCGAGAGCAGGACAGGAACTAGGAATAGGAACAGGACGGATCTAGGAGCAAGACAGGATCAGGATAGGATCCGGGAGCAAGACAGGAAAGCGCAGGACAAGATCCAGGAACAAGACAGGAACAGGACAGGATCCAGGAGCAGGACAGGAACAGGAGCGAGACAGGAACAGGACAGGAAACAAGACAAGAACAAGACAAGACGAGATTGATCGTAGTAAGACTGGTGTTGATAGTAACTGATTGTACAACAATTAGGTCGGAGCTTTTATGCTCACAACTCCAAGAGCTAATCTAGGCATGAGCTAAAAGTGGTTGCATGCATGCAAAAGTGATTGCATGCATGCAGAGGCTAAGATGAGTCCACATGTCCCTTATCCTCTAGGCATATCCTGTGGCATATCCTGTAGGAATATCCTGCAACCGTCCTGTGTTCGGAATCCTGGTAGGAATATCCTGTAGAAAGTCCTGCAACCCATATCCTGTATCCGAAATCCTGTGTCGTGACAGCAGGGGCCCCACCAGCCCACGGCTTGTGGAACACGGGGGAGGGCCCCATCGGCCCCTCACAAGCCAACGAAGTGAACAGCGAGGAAGACACAAGCAACGTGCTGAGGGGAACGTACAAACACTTCAACGCGAAGGGGCTATGGACCTCTACAGTGCATATGGATATGTCCAAAGCCTTCGACCAAGTCCAGAAGTCCATAGCGGTGTACAATGGGTTGGATCTCAAGGGGTCACCGTGGAGCACGACGCAATAATACAGGAGCTCACGAACAACTACCGTGCCACTCAAAAGGAGGCATGGGAGTACTCGGACCAGCTCATCAAGGGAACCCAACTTTGGGACCAACCAAGGAAGAGCTGTACTGAGCTACCACCCAGCTCGAAATCAACCCTCCATCTTCCTCAGAGAGGCCCACGCCCGAGTCATATGGAGCCTTGGTGATTGTCCCTCCACTCGCAGAGTGCCAACCAGTCGAAGAGAACTGCAGGACTCGACCCAAACCATCAGGGAGCTAGAAGTACACACCCAGCTACAGGTCCAGCTCCTCGCGGCAAGGGAACAGGAGCTGCAACACTCGCGAAAACGGGTACAGGATTTGGAGAGTCAGCTCCAGCAGGCCCGGGAGCAACAGACAGGGTCCGAGGCAAAGCTCTGAAGGGTGATTGTGCTTTGAGAGGCGACCATCACCACATTAAAAACCACGCTAGCAGCAACAAAGAGCGAAATCGCCATGTACAGGGAGCTCCAAGGAGCAGATAACTAGGGCATGGCCCAAGGGTGTGCCAACGAATAAGTCCGGGTATTTGGTTGACGGTGGCTCGTCATCACGGCCAGCCGGCAGGTCACCCACCGGTGCGGACGAGTGGCTGGACGAAGCGTCGGATAAGGGGGAGGTACTGCAGGTACGGACTGATGGCGACCGGTGTTAGGCGGCGATGTAAGTGGGCAAAGATCCGATCGTCTAGACCAACTACCTAGGGTACAAAGGACAGCACGCATGGGGAGGCGCATAAATGTGACAGGTAGGACTCTGTCACCAGGCGGCAAACCAGTGGGAGAGTGCCACCTATAGCTAGGGACTAGTGGTAGGTACCCACTATATAAGCCGAAAGGCTGGTAGTGGATCAGGGTCGTTTAGGAGTCAAGTCTGCATCTTATATCTTGCTCCCCTGTCGAAGATAGTTTGTACTCAGACAGGCTATATATATATATATCCATTTTCCTTCTATTCACCCCACAAGCAGGCACTCCCCGCCTACCCGACTCATGGGCCCCGCAACACTCTCTGCCCAGTCATCTCAGTAGAACTCCCCTTTCCTGTACACGGACCCTCACGGCGTCCAGGTAGAGGCCATCCAATACTTCCCTTTACTCCTGAGGTAAGGCCCGGCGTACCAGCCAAACCCCAGAGTTGGACGCCCTCACAGCGTTCTGGCGACCATTGTAGCTTCCTGAGAAGCACCACATCTGGCCTGCGGAGTCCCCGACGACCAAAAAGCTTGCTTTATGAATTATACAAGTGAAAGGAAAACCTAACTTGATTGAAAAAGATTTTTTAATATAAAGGTAAGGTTGAAGATCTCATTTAAAAAACTTAAAGTTGAAGTGGATAAGACCGTTTTAGATCAAAAATATTTTATTTGGAAGGGCAAATCACAATTTAGATGTTAAAAGGCAATGAGGTTTAGATGAAGATTAACATTAATAAGTTGAAAAAGTATTATTAAGAAGTTGAAGTAAATAAATTAATCAAGAAGAATATTCTCTATGTAGAAATTATGTATGGTTTGATGATAAAAGCAATAGTGATATGCAAAAATATAAAACCTTCTTTAATCCTCCATAAGGTGATGTGGGTAGTGTGCGACTATCACATACAAGTTGGGATTTCTTTCTCAATTTACAAAAGGCTCTAGAAGAGCTGAGGTTAAATATATATATATATACTTGATTACTTTTTGTAACTTATTTAAATGCTCAGCCATGCTATATGTTTGTATGATGATGGAGGATGTAGAGAATGTGATGGTACTTTTATCACATATTGTGGAGCTAAAGTGATTCAAAAGAACTTATGGTTGTAAAAAACCATTTTGCTTTGTATTACCAAGAAGGGAAAAAGTATGGTAATGAGACAATTTTAAGAATAACTAACTTAATAAGAAAGTTGAGTGAGCAGTTAATTTCTTTATAAATACTTTTGAATTTCAAGTATCTTCCATTACAACTTAAAAGCATTGAGGTAGAAGAAGCTAGTAGGAGTGGCTCATCATCATTAGAAAAGTTCATGGAGCATATACTTCTTATGTAGGAGCAGGAGGTTGAGAGGAAAGCCCAATTATAATTGCCTTCTATTATGGTGCAATATGGCTGACTACATAAAGAAATATGGAGCATTAATGGACGAAGCAGCATAGGCTTTAATTAAGTTAAAAATGATTCCTTGGAGGAAGAAGAAAGTTGTTAATGATGAGGAGGAAGAAGTTGTGATAGTGAATGAGAAGAACATTCAAAAAAATGCCTCATAAGAAGAAGGCTAAGAGGGAAGATCCAGTGAATTTGAAGAGAATGCCAAGTGGGATTAGGTGGTAAGTACTTTAATTTTTCATGTAAGGATGACAATTTGGAAAATGAGAGAGATGTCATAAGGGGTCTTCAAACTTGGAAGAAGGTTCAACAAGAAAAAAAGAGGACCAAGAAATGTTAAGAGGAGGTGCAATAGGCATCTTAAAATCGAAAAAGCTAAAGGAACAAAAAGAAAAGGCAATTAAGTAGCTTAAGAGTAGTTAGAGAGCAGAATTATCATGAACCTGATCATAATGTGCTTGACAAGGCCAAGTGATTTCGTAATAAATTTCTTTATGGCCCAAGCGTTACATAAGAAGTCAAACAAGAAGAATTAAGAAGTTTTGAAAGATGAAGTTTTTATAAACTCCAACCTTGCCAAGAAAACAACTGGTAAGGTTGTTGGTGACAATGTATCCACAAAAAGGACTATGAAATGATTATCACCTAATCACTATTAACAATTTATACTTAAAGAATAATTAATCTTTAAGAAGAACCATTTAACTAAATAAAATTCAGTTAAAAATATTATGAAATATTAAACTTAACTTTTAATATTTGCATAGATTGACTTTTATATTTTAAAATTTTGAAACTGAAGTTAGATAAATTTGTAACTTTGGTTGCTTATGTTTTGCAATTAAAAAATTTCTTTCACAAATGATACTACAAGATAGTAAAGTTTAAGCTGAAAACTATTTATAAAATATAAATGAAGTATGCATGACTTATAAACATACTTTCTAATAGATTATTTATTTAGATTATTAAATTTTGTACACATTATACTAAAATAGATTTTATCATCTTCAAGTTTTAATAGAAATGATTTATTTATTGTGAAAGAGCGCTTTCTGGTGGATCTAAATATTCCCCTTATAAGAAAGAATATGCTAATTTTGTAAAAATATCACTCTCTAGCATTTACTTAATTGCGTTCATAATAGTTGTACCCACATTTGTGTTTCCAAATAGTCCACAACATGACTTGAAACCTACAAAACAACATTACTATAACATTACATGTGTACAAGTGCTTACCATAATCACGATAATTATTTATTATTTTGTTCATGGCACAGTAAAAGTCAGCACCAGTCTATGATGTTTGACCATTTTGTGCAATGACCAACTTTGGAGAAATGAAGTCCTTACACATGTTTTATACAAACTCTACAAATATTTAAAATAAAATAAAATAAAAAATATGTATGTGTTTGTGTATTATGTATATATAATACACAAACACATACATATTTTTATTTATTTTATTTTATTTTAAAGCATCTAGATTGACTTGTATATTCTAGAGTTTTTAATATTCATTTTAATATCAACTGTTAATGTGGTAACTTGAGAGTGCTTGTGTTGAAAGCATATATAATGGAAAGACTCAAGATATTCTTATTCATTTAAACCCTATTTATATAGACATGAAGTCTCATTGCATTTTACCTAGTGTCTTCCTTGTTAACATGGTATCAGAGTTTGTCATGTGGCCATATCACCACCCATGTGTCATTATGTATCTATGTATTGTATTAATATATATACATAATACATACTTTACATTATCTTCAAATTTGATCTTGAATAAGATGGTCTTGAATCGAGATAAGTGTTCAACATGTGCTTAAATGTTTTAAGTGGATCTTAAGTATGAACAACTTTAGCTCACCAATTGTACTTGGTATATTTGAGGAGTAACCTTTCAAGAAAAAACATAGAAAATGTCTTATCAAATCAATTGCAACCAATTCAAAACAGTAAGAGACATTGATAAACTTTAATATCCCACAATGTTGGAGTTTTGAGTATAGTAAGACAAACAACTATTAATATACCTAATCCTATAAACATGCATGCTCGACTAGTAAAATGATTAACATAGTTTATTTGATACATGTTAATAATTAAGATGATTCATAACAAAAGGAAAATTATCACATGTTTGTCAAAAATGTAGAACATAAACATAAGGTGTAATTAACTAATTAATCCTCTACATTTGTCTTCATAAAATATAACAAATCATCTTGAAGTTATAATTGAATGTGATATTATTGAAATCAAAGTTCTAAACTAGAGAAAGGGCTTTTAAACCCATTTCGTAAATGACTTATCCATAGTAAGTTGACATTAAACACCCAAGGAACTTATATTAAACCAAAACACTTAATAAAAGTATTACTCAAATAATGTAGATATCATAAATTTTAAAGGTGCTTACGAAAGAGCATTATCATTAACCATTGTTTATCTTGGTAAATACACCACCAAGAAATTATAAATTTAAATTGAATAATGGTTGTATGACTCACCAACACAAGGAGTTGGAGAATGTGGGTTTTTAAAGAAAAAACCACATGCAAAACATTTAGTGGTTGTGATAAGAGATATTATGTTGTTATAGTGTGAGAAATTGTCATTTAATAACTTTCCGAGTGGTCTAGCATGTGGTTTATCATATAAATAATGATCAATTTGATTGTGATTTTTGGAATGAATATGTGTTAGTTCAAGTGTGTGGCTTGTTCCAAAAAACCATAAAAAAAGATTTTGTGGTCATGAAGAAATAACCATGGGGTTTAATGGTTTTTTAATGAGTATGTGTGAGTTGTAGTGTGCAGTTTTTTACAAAAAAACACACACAAACATTTGGTGGTCATGAGGAATAACCATTTAGGGGTTTTGTGTTTGGATGTGTAAGCATGAGTTGTAGTGTGTTATTTCAACCATGTGCTTCACAAATGGCATGCTTAATGGCATGTGTGTGGTATATGGTGCATTCATTGAATCAGTTTCATTGTGTATGTATGGCACACTTAGCATTGTGTATATATGTCCACATATATGTGTTGTCTATGTAGAACTTTATATAAAAACCAAATTCCAAAGCACTCTTATATAATTTAGTCATCATTGTGTCAAGTCTATGCACAATTTATAATTATGATATATGAATTTAATGAATATAGTGTACAAACTATGAAAACTGAATATATCATAAACTCATTGTTATAAAGTAGTGAAATATATGGAAATAGAAATCATGTGGTGTTTATGCTTAAATAAATATTATATAGCACATTAGTATAATTCATGAATGAAAGTAAATATTAAATTATTATACATTGAATATATCACTTCAATGGCTTTTCTTATTTTCATTTCCTTCAAATGCAAGAGTTTTTGATGTATCAAAATCATCTTCATCAAGTAAATATCTTTGGAATTTAATAAATAAATAAACATATATAAACACACACACACACACTGTATGTATATCCATGTGTGTTTTGTGGGTTGTTTTGCCTACTGGTAAGGAAATGGAAATAGGAATAGCAATAGCTATAAGTTTCTCCATAAGGTGCATAGATACCTTCCCATAACCATTGATAATGCATCTTATAAACCAAAAGACTAAAACTATGTATATGATACACATGTCACATACACACACACACATATATATACATATGTTTTGTGTGTGTTAAAAGAAAACCTGAGGCCTTTAATATCCTTACTTAGATATATTTAAAAAATAGACTTGTAAATGGGAACTCTATAATAAAGTGTTACACTAATATATGTATAAATGTATGTTTTATATGTATAGCTTTACATTCTTCATATATACATAGATGTATTTTAGGTATGCACATGCAAAATTATGTTTGTATATGTGAATTTATACATCATCCACATACATATAGACACATACATCTGGCCATATATGCATGTATATGACATGTACGTGTATACTCATTAGGCCATGACCAAAAGTTTCAACATGTAAGTTAGAGCAAATTCTGACCTCCAATTAAAGCACATTGCAACTAGGGCATATTTATATAAATTAACCATATATATATATATATATATATATATATATAATATATATATATAATAATTTATATATTTCTAGTTTCAATTACACTTATGTTTAACTTATGTATGTATATGGATATATTTATATAGAAGCAAGTATATACATCAAACTCTCCTTGTTAGTCAATGATATCGATCATATAAAGAACAAGTTCTTGATAGCCAACTCTTATGTTGCCAATTAATGTATCCTACATACATATATAATTATGTATCTGTGTATGTAGAGAGAGTGTGAGAGATACACTTAGTTAGGACTGATATAATAAAAGAGTTCATCCATAAAACTTTGATAGAACCTTATCACCTGTAGAATGATACTTTATATTATTATACATATTGTATATGTTTTCTCTCTATATATATAGTACCTATCTTCCTCTTGGATTAAGTCACTTCCTCCTTCACCACCATCAAAGCTAAACATGGTCGTGTTGTCGTTGCTACATTGAGGATCCAGGCTACTACTACTATATGAGGCCATTGCTGTGACCCAATCTCATGTTGCATCACAGAAGGCTTGCTTATTGGCATCTAGAGGCACCACCATGATGGGTGCACAATGGAGGTGCGACGGCACCAAAGTTGAGACAAAGACCTATCCCTAAACCCTATGGCCAACGGCTAGGTTAAGCATGTTGCATGCAAGCAAATAGTGTAGGGGGCACAATGATTAGACATTTAAGTTTTATAATTCTTGGTCTATTTGCAAATTTTGCCCACAATTGTGTAGCACACAACAAATACCCATGAATTGTCCTCATGAGAAATCTCCAAGTTATATAAGTGCTATGTTTGAGTCTTCGATGTTACCATAAGGCCATTATGGCATAGTTTGATTACTATCAAAAGTGATTTTGGGTTTAATTGTTCAACCACATCATAAGGCCAAAAAAGCTATTGTTGGCCTTCTATGCAAGCATGGGTAGTTACACTTGCCATTGCGAATCATGCAATGGTACAAAAGTAATAAGGTCTTGCTATTAGTGGCACAAGTAGAGGGCAGAGAGATTGGCAACAATGCAGTAAGGAACACTATGCCAGGATCTTTCAAATGCTTATGTGAATGGTGCATAGCTTAATATCCAAAGAAGAGATTGTTTTCTAAATCTACTTTCTACAAGCATATGTCATTCATTGCATCTAAGGTAGTAGCCGACCATGTTTTAGGAACTGTCCAAGCAAAAGAGCTACCAAGAATTAGGACTTGTACATATTTTAATTTAGTGTCTGCCAAAAACCACACCAAAAGCCATAGTATTGATATATATATAGAACACATTGTTGACCACATGGGAGACGAAGCTCATCAGAGTGTAGAAGATGATAGTGATGAGACAAACACACTTGAAGAATATGTTATAGTTACCAAAACATTTGTGACATCGACGCCAACAAGGGAGCAAATGGGGTTGAAATCCATTATCGAATTAGCAAGTGTTTAATAGAGCACAAGTTAAAGCAACACAAGCCACAATACTGGGCATGAAATAGTGCAGGCCTTTGCTACATTATATGCATCTTTAAGTGTGGTGAGGGTTGTGGCTAGCTTGACCAAACAAATTGTGCAGAGAAAGTAACTCTTTAGTGGGTTACCATGCCCATTTTTTCAGAATTTGTAATACAATACCAAATCCAATGCTAAAAAACCACAACATAAACCATTCTACTGGAAGATGTATATTAGACCGTATACAAAGTGACATCATTAACCACAGACTCAAGACCATGTACTAAATGCCACACTACAAATCACTATAAAAGCTACAATCCCCATTCATCATAAAAAAAATCACACTTCAACAAAACTAAACAAAAAGTCATCACAGTTATGTGGTGAAATGTGTAATTAACCATAAAAAAAAATAAAAAACTTGTGCAAGTGCTAATGTTTTTCAATAAAGAAGTTGTTGTAGCATAAACACACTTTAATAGTGTCTCACTCAAAGTCACTCAATCCCATATAAATAGGCATAAAAACGTTCAAAGCCCTAAATAGTAACAATGCATTCCTGTTTGGTAGTCTAATAATTTGTTTAATTAATTTAAGTGCTTGATCGATATAAGTCACCTAATGTCAATTGAAGAATCGGTTATATCTATTTGCATTAATAACATCCAAGGGTGATTCTTTTAATTATTAAATGCATAGTAATACTTCCATGTCCATCAGAAAAGTATAAGTGGATGAATCAATTATCAAAGAGTGGCTTTGCCGGATCTACCAATAAACTCTTTTAAGAAATGCAATACCCTAAATAAGTGGTGTTTATTAAACTAAACATATAATTTTTGAGTGTTAATTACAATCGGTGCATATCATAAAGATAATCCTCTTAAGAATCAACTCTAAAAATCAAAATATCACCGATAAAGTAAATATTAATATCCAACACAAGAAGCTTATTTAAAATGGCTTGAGTTGAAGTCAAAATGGCATGACTAAAAATTTGTAAAGACCACTGTCGGTCCAATTGTAATTAAAACTCAAAAATTGTATGTTTAGTTCAACAAATACTATTTATTTAAGGTATTACATTTCTCACAAGAGTTTGTTAGTAGATTTGGTGAAGTCACTCTTTAATAGTTGATTTATCCACTTGTACCTTTCCCATATTAATAATTAAAAGAAAGTCATACCTTAATCCTAAGGTCACGAGTGTACGCCATCAATGGACACAAGTATTTCCCTAAGCAAAACCCCCATGTGTGTATGTTTACAAAGGCTCTGACTAAAAAGACTAGGTTATTCAACCCTCAAACATGTTCACATACCTCGATGTCAAACACCACTAGCCATGCATGTTAGTAGACACACTTAGCCAAAAGATCTAACATCTCTTGAGGCTTAGCACCTCCACTCAAAATGCACACATGAGCTTGCCAAAACCACCAACCCTTCAATGTTAAATCCATGTCATGACCAATCTAATTATGACATACTTTATGATGTGCAAAATTTCATATGTGAAAAATATAGGACAAGTTGTTACATCTAGTGTGCATGCACATTGAGTTAATGAAGATATGTAATGCCTTTAATGCTTAACTCAAGATGCTACATTACACTATAGTAATGGATGTAAGGTTCTCTCATTTTTAAGGATTTAGCAAGTGGACTAGCACAAAATCTCCATGCTAGATTCTATTTAGTTTGAGACTTGAAAAGCCCCTAATTACTGATATCTTTTGACAGTAACTTAAGTACTCTTGGATTTCTTGCTATACTAATCTATTTATTTTACCCTTTTAATCTAAAAAATGAATTTGAACTTAAAATCTCACAATTTATATTTTACTTTCAAAAATGAACTTGAACTTAATATCTCATAATTTGAATTTTAAATGAATGTTGTAAGTAAAATGGGAATGATACATGAAAATGGGAATATAAAAATAAAATTCAATTAATACTTACATATTAATTATTAATATTTTAAATATACATTTTAAAAAATATTATTTTCTTAAACCTATATTATTCTAAAACTTTTTTTTTTATTAAAAAATGCCAATTAAATAATAAAAATTACTAATTATTAAGAAAATGGGACTATAGACATTCCCATTTTAGTTACAACATTCATTTAATTTTAAAAATGTTTACAATTGATAAGATTGTTATTGTATTTTACACAAATCAATTAGATAAAGGATAATACTTATTTAAATTTTCATTTCGCTTATGATTAATCCACATTGTGTAACATATATTTACCATCATAAGAAAAAATCAAAAGACAAAGAAAATAAATTAAAGAAATGCAAAGAAAAGTATGTCCAACATCTCCATTAATGAAAACATATAATAAAAAGACTCCAACATATTCTTTATTCATTTAAACCATATATACAATTTTCTTTATGACATGTGACACCTCTCCTTAATGTTAATTTGTGTTTATGAGAAGGCCCCTAAACATTTTGACCCAATGTTACTTGACTTTCCCACATATCCCACGAATCTTTTTACTCAGGTGATCAACCCACCAAGTTAGAATTGTGACTCACCACCCATTTGAGAGAATGGATGTCCTCATTCATTGTTGTCCATGGGTTGCAATATATACCCCCATCAAGGCCTTTCCATGGCAACATACATGGCCTAAGCCTATTACTTCCCCATCTTCAATGCTCCAAGTGAAGTGCAAGAGACCAACTCATAGGTGATCTCAATGCACATAGGGCTTGATCACATGGTTGATCTCGTATTAACATGTTAATTAAGCTAGTGGCGATCTAAGAGACGCATGGTTATACACATATATACGAGGGGTTTTGTCAAGCCAGGATTTGACGACTAACTTTAGTGGATGAACTTTATACATAAGTTCACCCCTTATGGGAATTAAACTCGAGACCACTCTGATATCAAATTGTCAGAGTTTTGATCGGAAGGGCCTACACATGACAACACATAGTTGCCGATTAGCCATCCAACATCATCTCTTTTAAGTGAGCAACAATAAATCTTTTAGGATAACCCCAAGGACTCTTAAGGTTAGACTCCAATACCCAAGCAAGCAAGAGACTTAGGGTCTTGACCTAAATCCCTGCTAGAGTGTACCCTTAAAACCCTAGTGGGTAACCCTAATTATCAAAGTTTTTACCTAATGCCTGCTAAATATCAACTCTGAAAACCCACAATTCTAGTAAGATAACCCAATGTTAGAAACCCAACATCCATGAACTCACCCCTCAGTTGACTAAGTACATGGACAACACTCACCTTTGTGAGTCAAAACGTGTGACCAACTATGCTGCAAGTGCTATTACTAGCTTAATGTAGATAAAGACAATTGAGGCAAGGCCTCAACCACTAGAACTTACGAAATGCAAATTCAGGCAACGCTTTCCAGGCTCATGAGTGGGCTATCGAATAAAACAAGTTGATTAACTCCGTAAACATGATGCACTGGGGTGTGATTCTCCAATGATAAGGGTTGGACAACCCTTGGGTGTGATGTACTCTTGTGGTTTAAAAGAGGCGGCATAATATGGGTTGTGTCTTGACAACACAAGTTTAAACTTGCACCCGTAAGAACATAACAAGCTCTCTGTGAACCTAGGAATTTTCACTATATACACTCTACATTATTTATATAACGGAGCCCTCCCCCCTTTCTTTTTCTATTTGTATAAGTGGGTGGCACAGAATGCTAACCCTATTAATGAAATAAGTTTAATCTAACCTAATTCCTATACTTAAACCTTATCCAAAGGTATATGGATTAACTCATGGTTTTTACTATTTATGAATAATAAACCTTAATTTTTAATGAATATATATATTAATAATTTGAAAAGGTATTCACGAAATTGAAAAATATAAGATTAAATTTATATATTTAATGTAATTTAAAGTTATTAAAAATCATTATATAAATTGATTTGAAATTTATTAATCTAAACCACTATGATGTCTTTGATGGTTTAAATCATAGTCAAGTCAAAATTGTGCTATTCCTAGCTTAATGTAGATAAGACAATCGAGGCAAGCCCTCAACCACTAGACTTGTAAAATGCAAATTCAAGCAACGCTTTGAGTGGGCTATCGAATAAAACAAGTTGATTAACTCCTTAAACGTGATGCATTGGGCTGTGATTCGCCAATGATAAGGGTTGGGCAACCCTTAGGTGTGATGTACCCTTGTGGCTTAAAAAGGCGGCATAATATGGGTTGTGTCTTGACAATACAAGTTTAAACTTGCACCCGTAAGAACATAATAAAATCTCTTGTGACCTTAAGAATTCTCACTATATATACTCTACATTATTTATATAACGGAGCCCTTCCCCCTTTCTTTTTCTATTTGTGTAAGCGGGGTGGCACGAAATGCTAACCTTATTAATGAAATAAGTTTAATCTAACCTAATTCCTATACTTAAACCCTATCCGAAGGTATGGATTAACTCATGGTTTTTATTATTTATGAATAATAAACCTTGATTTTTAATGATTATATATATATTAATAATTTAAAAAGGTATTCATAAAATTGAAGAATATAAGATTAAATTTATATATTTAATCTATTTAAAATTATTAAAAATCATTATATAAATTGATTTAAAATTTGTTAATCTAAACCACCTGGTCCATGATGTCTTTGATGGTTTAAATCATAGTCAAGTCAAAATTGTTTTGAACAACCTTAGGATTAAGTCAACCCTAAGGGTGTTCCTAACCTTATTTGAATTATCCAGAAAAACTTAATTAGGACATTAAAATTGAAAAAGAGTTTTTTAGAAGGTAAATTATAACTTCGCTTATAATTTTTATAAATACTTAATGATACTTAACTAGACCATCAATAGATACTCAAGTGCACTATGCATATATGTTTCCTATTACATTTATGGCCTATTAACATAGTATAATAGGTGACTATAATCAACTTTCAAAGTAAAGAGTTGAGTCATAATAAAGACTATGACACTAATGGACTTGAAGTTCTATCCCACAAGACATAGGGAAGCCCATGCCCTAATGCCTCCAAGGAGACATGTGCTATACACACTCCATGCCGAGGCTAAGGCATCATTGTCACATCATGAGAAATCACCTTCATTTGAGAGTACAACCCCTATGGGTCAACAGGGGTAACCTAATCCATAGTTAACCCCTAGGGGTTCATCTTTTATAACCAAGAGAAGAGCATGCCATGTTTGAATTCATTTTGCAACTTAGTAATCTTTTGAGGAAGTGTACTAGGCTTAGCTTCATCCGTGAACACCATCTCTGACTTTGCCATGACTACTGGGAGTTCACACCTTTGTAATTTGAGTTGCAATCCTATTAACACTTATCTAAGACTTGTAAATTTTGAT
>PUQB01000264.1:0-85000 GCA_003024785.1 Selaginella tamariscina
TTAAAGTTAAGTTGTTACCTGTTTTATGAGATATTCTACATTGTTAGGTCCACTTTCCACTGGCGTCTTGAAAAATTAAAACAATGCCACATAATTAATTATTATTACCCATTGTGTTTATTTATTACAGTGGTTAATTACATTAAAAAAGAAATTACTAATGCACAATTTTTGATTTAACCAATTACTAAACAAGATTTTTCGGAATCTATGTTACATAATGTATATTATAAAGGTGCACCTACTCAGTATGTTTAATTAAAAAAAATATATTAAATCTATAACTTTTTTAGTGACTCTATTGTTATTTTCTTATATAAAATCATTTATTATAATTTACTAGTGTTTCTCTTTATATATATATATATATATATATATATATATGACAATATATACACATACATATATATTACACACAACCATGTGAATGTTAAAGAGAGAGATTTTTTAGTTATTACATGCTCTATGTGTGATATTTATATAATATATATATATATATATATATATATATATATATATATATATATTTATACATAAAAATTATTTATTAATTATATTTATAAAGAGATTATTTTCTGTCTCATTCTTTTTTCTCTCTCTCTATATATATATGAATATAATAATTTCTATACACTATATGTAAAGTAATGTTATACGTATATATGTATATAAATATAACATTGTACATATTTTATTAATCATGTCATTTTTAATAATACATGATAAATCTGAATGAAACAATATTAATTATATATAAAAATAAACACACATATTTATGTATTTGTGTATAAGATAAACTTTAAAAGACTATACATATTATTCATATTGATACATTATTAATGTTCTTTCTATAAAATAAGACAACTCTATACATTCTTTTCGTCCCCTCACGTATATCCACTTTTCATTAAAATTAAAAAATATAAATTTAATTATTAATTTTGATATATATGTTTTAAATTATACTTAATAGTCATATGTGAGACCCCGAGACACAACACAGTAAATATACGAAAAGACAGAAAACTCAGATATCCTTTGTATTCAAGGTCAGGTTTATATATACAAAGGAAAAGGTATATTCTAGTATATTTGGACTATCCTATCAAGGATTTAGCCAGACCATAAATATCTCTAGTAACTTCTAGAAACTTCTAGAATATACCATGGTAATTACCTTACATTATCCCCCTCGTAAGAAAAACTTCTTCAGTCGTAAAACGTGAGCAACCAAAGGTGCTTCTCGAGACTCAACATCTTGCACATGGTAAACTTGAGGGCCAACTTGACGAAGAATCTTATAAGGACCGAGCCATTTCCGCAAGAAACCTGGAGTGAGTCCTTTTTGATGAAGTTCCGGAAAATGTACAAGAACAAGGTCACCAATAGCAAACTGAGGAGGTGGCCGATGACGAGAATTATAATCCTGTTGTTGTTGAACTTGTGCCCGACCTAAATGTTCTGCTGAGGTAGCATGCAATAAAGGAAGAGCTCGATCTAAGTAAGTCGCCCAATATCGAGCTTCAGCATACTTAGGTTTGTGAGAAGCCAAACCAACTTCTGGAGGCATTCGAGGGTCTCGCCCATACAATGCTTTGAATGGAGACATGCCAATGGAACTTTGAATGCCAGTGTTGTATGCAAATTCTAAGTATCGCAAATACCAATCCCAATCATTCTGAGTAGGATTTACATACTTAGAAATCATACCTTTAAAAGTCCGATTCAAACGCTCGACTAATCCATCTGTTTGTGGATGAAAGGGAGATGTGAAAGATTGTTGAATTCCCATCCGTGAAGTCAAAACCTTCAAAACTTCAGCAATAAAGGCAGGTCCATTATCTGATAAAATCCGTTCTGGACATGAATGGCGCAAAATTACCCGAGTGAGTAGAAAATCAGCAACACTATGGGCCGTGGCATCTGGTAAAGCTCCAACCTCCACCCAACGTGTCAAATAATCTGTTAAAACCACAACATATCGGTTGCCTGCAGCTGAAGGTGGAAAAGGACCAATTAAATCCCATGCAACAAGTTCAAATGGCCGTTCCACCTGTATAGACTCTAAAGCACCAGTTGATCGTGAGGAGTTCCGAGTCTGACACAATGAACAACTTCGTACGTACTGGATCACATCTTGTCGCATATTCGGCCAGTAAAAAGAACGTTGTAAGCTGTCCAAAGTTCTTCGATAACCAAAATGTCCGCCAGAAAGTGGTGAATCATGATATGCTGCAAGATACCTAGGAACAAAAGTGGTTGGAATTGCCAAACGTAGTGAAGTTGTAACATCTGTGCCAATAAAATAAACCACACCGTCATGTATGCGAAATTGTGCCACAAATGAAGAAAAACGAGAGTTGGATGGTTGAGAAGGATTGGTTAGTGCCAAACGAATAGGTTGAATCCAAGCATCTGTTTCCTGAGCCCTTGAGACCTCTGCAAGAGATGGAATTGTAAGATCCAATTGATTGGCCATAACTGCACAAGGAGCCCTAGAAAGAGCATCAGCATCCACCATACTATCCCCGGGACGATGTTTGACCTCAAAGTCATACATTTGGAGCCGAAGTGCCCATCTGGCAGATCGTCCAAGCAACTTCTTTCTTCAATAAGGCAGAAACAGCTGCATGATCACACTCCAAAAGCGTATGAGATCCATGGAGATATACATGAAGACGCTCAAAAGCCCACACTGCAGCTAAGCACTCAAGATCTGAAGCACAATAGTTGTTTTCAGGGCCTTGCAATGCCCTACTCACATATGCAATGGGATGTCGAACGGACTCATCACATACCTCAGTTGCATTAGGACTCCACCAATACCTACGGAAGAAGCATCCGTTCGTAATATAAAAGGACGAGAAAAATCCGGATAATGAAGCACCGGAGGGGACGTCAAATACTTTCGTAGCTTACAAAAAGAATCTTCACAATCGTCAGTCCACACAAAAGGAACATCCTCATGCAACAAAGCTCGCAAAGGAGCATTGACATCAGCCAAACGAGGTATAAAACGTCCTAAATATGTGACCTTACCAAGAAATCGTCGTAAAGACCGTACATCTGTTGGACGAGGAAATTTCGCCACAGCCTCCACCTTGGATGGATCCACACGTAACCCCTCACGAGAAACCATGTACCCCAAATACGTAGTTTCAACTGTGCCAAAAACACACTTGGGCTTCTTCAACTTGAGCCCATACTCCCGTAAACGATCAAACACACGAGCTACTTCCTTGAGATGATCTTCCCAAGATCCCTGAGTATGAACCAGAATGTCATCCAAGTACTTTGCAACTGTCTCCAGAAACTCATCATTAAAAACTTCATCCATCATGCGCTGAAATGTGGCAGGAGCAGATACTAAACCAAAAGGCATAACAAGGAACTCATATAAACCAAAAGGAGTTCGGAATGCTGTTTTGGGAATGTCTTCGGGAGCCATAGGAATTTGCCAATAACCTGAAGCAAGATCCAATTTAGTAAACCAACGACTCTTACCCAATTGATCTAACAAATCCTGTGTGTTCGGCAAGGGATAGCTATCTGGTTCTGTAACAGCATTGACGGGACGGTAATCCACCGTGAACCGCTTAGATCCATCAGGTTTATCCACCAAATGGGGCTCCGATGCCCATGGACTGAAAGAACGGCGAGCCAGCTTCTTCTCCAGCAACTCTGACACACATTTTCGTATAATGGCCAATTCTTTTGGAGATCGCCTTCGAACAGCAGCTTTAGAAGGTAAAGCGTCCCCTGTTCGAATGTGGTGTTGTGTTCGAACCTTAGCAGTGGGGGTGATATCTGTAGAGAAAAGATCTGAATATTTCTTCAATAATTGTTGTACCTGAAACTCTCGCTGAGAAGAAGTTGGTTCAGTTGCCACATGTACATTTCCAGAGTTCCTTGACACTGAGGACACCATTGCTGAAACATCTAGCTCATGCATGATGGCACTTGACAAAATTGCTCCACATCGCTTGAGAGGGAGTTTATCCAAAAGAAAAGGTGAATGACCTGGAAGTATTAACCGTCGAGGCCCAAATTGGCAACTTGCCTTACATGCATCCAACCAAGTACACCCAAGAATAATATCAAAAATCTGGTGTGAGAATACATGGAGTTGCAACTCGTCTGCATAAGTCCCAAACTGCAAAGGTACTTGAGCAAGTGTAGACGAAGCAGCTCGAGTACATCCATCGCCATACAACACATGTAAAGCTTCCTTGCTTGGCACCGTTGTCAAAGCACAACGTGTAACCACATTAGCAGAAATCGAAGAAATACTAGAACCTGTATCAATAAGAATAGTTACAGGGGTACCATGTATGAAACCTTGTAGTGTAAATGGAGATAACCCTTTATGAGGAGTTCGCGAAGCTTGAGGTGAAAAAGAAAGAAAAGATGAAGGACTAGGAGATGAAGGAAAGTGTTAGGTGCCTTCGTACCCAACACACCTACTCGTTTCCCGCCTCCACAGGAGCAACATCCACAACAGCAACCGGTTGATTCTGACCTGGACGCCAACCTGGATATGGTGGTCGCCAATCGGGAAACCGCCGACAATGTTGGTAAGTGTGACCAAGTACACCACAAGCCCAACAAGACAATCGTCGTCGTCCTTGTCCTTGACCACGACCAGCACCACGACCAGCACCATTAATGCGAGCAGCTTCTACCTCCATAGGCACAGGACCAGCAGGCGCATTGAAAGTTGGAGGAGTGATGGCCTCTGGAATGGGTAATTGTACTCTTGGAGCCGCTTCAAAACGTTGTGCCGAGTGAAAGCCTCTTCCAAAGTGACAGGTCCCAGTGCCCGAACATAACCAACAAGATCCGGTCGAAGAGCAGGCCATAACATTCCTAATTTGCTACGCTCGGACATGGTGGGATCCGCCCGCATCAAGAGATCACGAAACTTTATAGCAAACTGCATGACAGATTCATTTGGTGCTTGCTTCAAACTATGAAGTTGTTGAAACGCATCGTCAGAATCTTCTGCTTTCCCAAAAGCCAATTTAAATTCCGCTTGAAGGGTGAACCAATATTGCTCATCTGTGAGTAAACCTGTTGGTGGTGGACGACTATTATACCATTGGAGAGCAACATCTAAAAGACAAGTTGGAAACTCGCGAAGGCAATGTGTAGCTGTCCACCCATGATATGTGGCAATATTGATGAAATGAGCCAACCAATGGTGAACATCTGCACCCGGCGCACCTCGAAAAGGTTGAGGTCGTACACGTGGGTTTGATTGAGGAGTAGGAGCTAGAACTGGAACTTGCAAGTGTTGAAGGAGCTGTTCATGCTGGTGTGTGATGCGAATTAGTTGTTCCAAAAGTTGTTGCTCCATAAGAATCGTATGAAAGGAAACAAAGAAAACAAAGAAAAAAGAAAAAAAAAGGAAAGATTGAAAAGAAAAGAAAAGATCAAAAGAAACTTCTCTCACAAATTGCCCGACTTCTCCACCAGTGTGAGAACCCCGAGACACAACACAGTAAATATACGAAAAGACAGAAAACTCAGATATCCTTTGTATTCAAGGTCAGGTTTATATATACAAAGGAAAAGGTATATTCTAGCTATATTTGGACTATCCTATCAAGGATTTAGCCAGACCATAAATATCTCTAGTAACTTCTAGAAATTCTAGAATATACCATGTAATTACCTTACACATATAACTAAACAAATTGCCCAAAATTGCCCAGTTATTGCCAGGTAAGTGCCATGTAATTACCACATCACATTATAAATAATAAATAATCAGCAGGTGAAAAAACAAACTCAAGGTAGAGTAAATAATTTATTTTAATTTTATTAATTGAGACACCACCCTCTAGTGGAAAATCTATTATAATTAAATATAATTTATATAAAAAAAAAACTTGGAAAATTCACAACAAAAATGGTACACTGAAATACTGGATAAGCTGATTTATATAAGTATAATTCAATAACAAAACTTAAGTTTATTTAATTTCAAAAATATTTATGCATGGATATAACATATATACATCACAGATTTAAAAAATATGTATATATATATATATATATATATATATATATATATATATATATATATATAGTGTATAAGCATATGTGACGACATAGATACGTAGCAAGTACATGTGTATATATGGCTCGTGCATATCTAATACACACACAAAAGGTTTATATATTAGTATAGACATCTAAAATCAGCATAGCTAATATAGTCAGGGAACATTGTCCTCAAAATAAAATCTAAATTCAAGCTTAAATACACTAATTGACGAGATTTTGAAAAAGAAAAGCTTACACATAGTCCCGCTCCCGCTTACGTTTGCGGTCGTTATGCCTCTCATCCTCATGGTACCTTTGGTCGTTATGCCTCTCATCCTCATGGTACCTTTGGTCGTTATGCCTCTCATCCTCATGGTACCTTTGGTCGTTATGCCTCTCATCATCACGGTGTTTATTGTCGGTATGCCTCTCATTGTCACGATGTTTCCCATCATTGCGATGGTTTCTGTCTCTTGAAACAGCCTGAACCTGCATTAAAAGTGTTATATATATATATGTACACAAATACACACCCCACAAACACAAGTAACACAGACACACACACAACCTGTGGTTGTGGCTCAGTTGAGTCTCGTACGTGACCAAGTCCACCACCAAGCCTTTGAGGAATCCAGTTTCTGACTGTCCTCGATCTCTCTACATCCACCAGAATGCGCCTATTGTCAATCTTCATACCATCTGCCCTTCGGTATGCCTCTGCAAAAAATACAGTTAAAATACATACATACATACATATATATAGAGAGAGAGGATGTTAACAATCAGATGAACTCGATGTGATTGCTTCTCACATATTGGAAACTAAATCTATGACAACAATGTCATAAAAAATCAATTTAATTACAATCGAATAGTCCACATCATACATATATAGACAACATATATAATTCTGTATCTTGGGTTCTCAATCACAATAATTTCAGAAACATACAAATCGCCTTCCAAACAAATACACAATAAATACACAATGACATTGTACAGTTTGCTATAGTACTGTATGACATGTACACAACACAAACGAGAGATAAGAGGGGTACCTTTCATGTCACTGGTGTGGTAAAAACTCGACAAAAGCGTATCCACGGGATTTCCCCGTCAGCTTATCAACAACAAGTCGGACCTGTAATGAACGTGTTTAAAAGACAATTAAGAAGAACAAAAATGCAAAAGACATACCTGCTAACGCTGAGGATGTGGAAAGCAAAATCCTTTATGAATGCAAAATACTGGAAAAAAATAATGAATGTAAGCTTTTATAAATGTATACATTGCATACTAATCATGCACTTACCGACCACTTAACTCAAACCAAAAAATTGATTATAGATTTATTAGAATGCTTACCCTTCTCACGGAACCATACCGTTCGAACTCCCGCTTGATTCGTCCCTCACTTGTGTCATAGCACTATTTGTAACCATTTAGAACAATGCCCACAATCACACACACACACACACACACACAATATCGAAGTACGTTGTACTTATCCTAAGTTATACCACTTACCAGTCTGGCAACGAAGAGAGTCTTGTATGGATCGCCTCTGGCATTGGGATCCGACTTAGGATTATCTGAGAGTGAAACGTTAGTAAAAGATAAACATATATGACTTAATATGACACACACGCACGCACACACATTATGACTTACATTTGGGCAGTTCTTCAGCGACAGCCTGAGCCCCTTTCTCCAATTTCAAAGCAGTAATTCTCGCTTTCTTCTCCTCACGGCTCTCAACTTTCACAGTGGGAGGGGCATATTCGGGATCACCAGGCTCCGCAAAAGCATTTAAAAACTGGGCAATTCCAGTGTATGCCGGATTTTTCTTCTTCTCAATTGGCTCCTTGAACTCCACAGGCGGCCGTGGCTCAAACAGTTGAAGTAAAATGGGTGTCAATCCGGTCTTATGTGCTCCTGCCATCTATGGGTGTGTCAATATACATGAATGTCACATAAGAATGCAAGATTGATGCTTATAAAATTGCTAGATCTCACCTTCCTCTTGATTGCCTCGTCCTGGCGATTAGGACGCCGCTTGCCAGATTGATTGCCATCGTCGCGCCCTCCCATCACAAGAAGCCCTAGGATTGAATTTCTTAACGATACCCTAATTAAAGGTTTACAAAAAGGATTCAGGAATATTCCGAGACCATTATTTCTTTATTAAGGGATTAATTGTATTTCCTTAGGTATTTGTCCTTGCGTATTCAATGTACGTTTTCTTTTCAGTATCGGTGTTTATTTATTTGTAAATCCGAGGAGGAACTGTTTTCTTTTCCCAGATAATTATTTATTTAGGTAGGAAGAACTCAAACAGGGTATGGAGAACTCGCGCGTGGATACATTGCCATGCTTCACAAAGACAATCACACGAACAGCCGTGTCTACAGATTACCCAAGCTGCTTGGTAAGCAATCCGTTTATTTTCTCTTCATGGGTCTCTGTTTTCTGCTTGTGGGTATGGAGTCTGGGGAATTCTATATGTTTCCCTTTGTATCTATTTATCTATGTATGGATCTCTGCTATGTGGATGTCCGTTTTCTGCCTGTGGGTGGGATATGTAGGGTAGCATCCATTTTTTGTATGTGGGTATCATGTTTTTGTGAATGGTTTTCATTATTTCTTATTGGGTTGTCGATTTTTGCAGCAAATCCCCAGGGAGTTTTGGGAACAGAACCAATCCAAGCTGGGCAATGAGGTTGTTCTGAAGATGAATGGGAAAAAATGGCAGGTAAGATCACATACACACTTATATACAGATATACTTAGCTAGAATGTATGTATACATTTCAGGTGAGGGTAGCACCGGTTAAGGATGGGAAGGCATTCAGGGGAACAGGATGGACAGCGTTTGTGAAGGAGAATAAGGTTGTTATAGGGGACCAAGTAGTGTGTACTATGCTGAGCGGTTCTCTGTTCTCCGTTAAGCATACTCGTGTGAAGGACGTCGGATTGCCTGTTAAAGTGAAAGAGGAGCCCGATGAAGCAGAGTCTGTTCCTCGAGTACCGGATGAGACTAATGCCGAAAACGTTGCTAAGCAGCCTGAGGTAGAGACTCCAAATGGTATGTCCTGCGCGTGCCTGTGCATGTGTATGCGTTAACATCTGGGGTAGCTATGAACATTCTCGGTAGCTAAGATATAAGTTCTGTAGTTGATCTTTAAACTGTGCTTGGAGTTTGGGACAGCCTCATAACTTACACTTCGTATGTTAATAGGTCCGGCATCAACTGGAAAGACAAGGAAGAGAGCGGCCCAAGACAAGAGTGTGAAGTCTCGGAAGTCACCACGATTGACACAGAAATCTCCACCAGCTCGTAGTCCGAGTCCACCTCGGTCTGCAATTCGAACACCGGTATCGCCAAATCGGGCTGCAACTAGTCCAGTTCACACTGAGGCTCGGGCTGCAACTAGTCCAGCTCGGACTGGAACTCAGACTGCAGTACCACCAACTCGTTCTCCGAGCCCACCTCGGACTGAAAATCGAACTCCGGCAACAAATCGTACCGAATCTCGAGCTAAATCTCGGACTCCGGCAACAACTCGGACTCAGGGACCGACGCCTACTCCAAATTGTGGGTTTAATCCGAGCTTTTTTAGCGTAAGTGCTGATGGACGTGTCAACTGAGGAACAAGAGTCTAGGAACAGAGCAGGATCCGGTGGTTATAGATATATCTGGGGCTAATAAGCAGGCAGGTATTCACATGGTGTTGAAGACAGAGCAGGATAAGGAGTATAAACTGTTCATATCGGCTTCTGTTATTGAAAAGGCTTCTGTAACAAACAATGGTGTGGCACCTGCTTTTCAAGAAACAGAAGTAAGTGAGATATAAAATGTATAACTCTTACTAGCTCCAGTTATCTTTCACTTTAAGAACACACGCACATAAGTACAAAACAATTATGTTTTTAGTCTGAATAATCTGTGTTTAGAGTGAAGAAGCTAATGAAGAAACTCCGGCTGCGGCGAACGGGAATCGGACGGATGAAACGCCTGTAACAGAAACTCCGGCTACGGCAAACGGGAATCTGACGGACGAGACTCCTGTAGCCGTCGATGCTGTTCCTTTGCAAACTAGAGAGGTTAACGTGGACAATACCAAGACTGGGCTTCCCAAGATAATCATTCCTATTAAGACCAGCAATATCGCCCCCTACTGCAGAATGGTACTCTCTCTCTCTCTACGTGGATGATGTGTGTGTACATACACACACATATATATATTCAGTGTATGTGAGTGAATGCGTACTCATTGACCGTCTGTGCAGTCTGTTGAGAAGAGTTTTGCCGAGAAGTATTTGCCAGCAAACACGTGTGAGGTGACGGTAAGCGACGGTGCGGGTAAGACCTGGGCGATGAACTGGATAGTGGGGCCGAAGAGAATGCTAACTAAAGGATGGGCAGCAGTGGTTAAACATTACAATCTCAAAATAGGGGATCAGTGTATTCTTGAGGTGGTAGATCCTAAGAATCTTCGCATCTCCTTCACCGATGGTAGCGGTACGGCGCGTTAAACATTAGTTCTTGAGTTTTAACTGTTTATCCTTTTTTTTTAATTTTTTTTTCCTTTTTATTAATTTAACATTTGTCTGTATTTTTCTTCTATGTGTGTGTTATCGACTTTACATAAATCAGCATGTGTTTAGTTATGATTACTACACAAATATCTACGTGTGTACAGTCTTCTGTATAGGTGGTACCCTCAGATATTAAATTGATATTAAATTTTGGACATAAAAGGATGACTACTGTTGCGGGTTCAATCGTAATGTATTAATACAACGAAGCAAATAAAAATAATATATGCATTAAACTATTGTTAAATGTATAAATTACATATTTAAAACCTTTAAGTATTTGAAATCCATTTGATTAATTAATTTAATTATTACTAGAGTTGACACAATTTAAACCTGTTCAGCATGCAGTTTACACCATGCACTACGTGGCAGCATGAGAGTTTTCTTAATGGAGTATTTAAGTGAGTGCTTTGGTTTGTGTTTAAGTGAGTATTTCATAATGATATTCTGGGTTTGTGGTTTATTTGCTCTTTATTAGTAGTATTGTAGCACATGCCGCATATTCTCCGCATATTGTAAAGAATCTACCTGGACAACCACACGTGGAATTTAAGCAGTATGCAGGATATATCAATATACATGCAAAATCTGGAAGATCTCTTTTCTATTGGTTTGTTGAAGCCTCACACGCAAATGCATCTTCACTTCCTATTCTTCTGTGGTTAAATGGAGGTATGTTTAATATTTAAATTATTAATATTAAATATTAATTAAAATTCTAAAATTTAATAGGTCCGGGATGCTCATCAGTGGGCTTGGGTGGTCTCTCAGAAAAGATAGGACCATTTCTACTACAGAAACAAGGGAAAGGCATCAGTTTAAACAAGAACTCTTGGAATCAATGTATGTGTGTGTGTGTGTTGTGTAAGATATATATTTGAATGTATTATTATATTATATTAACATATTTGATTATGAGACAGATGCAAACTTACTCTTTCTGGAATCCCATATGGAGTAGGATTCTCCTACACAGAAGCCAAGAAGGATCTTGAGTATTACTCCATTGATCAAGCAGGTTTCAGAAAACTATATAAAGTTGTGAACCGACACACACACCATGTATATGTATGTGTACATGAAGTTCTAACATGTGTACGTGCATCATCCAGCCGAAGACAACCTGCAGTTTTTGATAGAGTGGTTTACAAAGTTCCCAGAGTTCAGGAAGAGTGACCTCTACTTGTCAGGGGAGAGCTTTGCAGGTAAATACATAAATATAAATACTGTATATTATATGTTCATGCCTGCAGGCCAATATGCTCCAACTCTGGGGACTCGTATCCTTGCCTACAATATGAAGGAGAGCGACCAAATCAACTTCAAAGGTTTTCTGGTATGTAGATGTGTGCGTGTGTGTGAGAGAGAGAGCATCGAAGTGGTATCTAAATAGTTGTACTGTCCAGCTTGGGAATGCATATACATCGAAGTATTATGAAGATGGATCTGTAGTAGAGTTTCTTTACAGTCATTCTGTAATATCACAACAAGCTTATGAGGACGAGCGTGATAGCTGCTATGTTACTAGGCCCATCAACATGACAAGATGTAATAAGGCTATGGATAACGTTGACGAACTTATACGGCACATTGATTCATATAATATCTATGCATATGCCTGTACACCTTCAGAGAAAGAGGTGCGCATGTGTGTGTATTGCGTTCTTATTTAACTGCTTTTATAGAGGAAGGATGGTCCCTGTGCTGATAAGGTGACGCCATATATGAACATGCCTGAAGTTCAAGCTGCACTGAATGTGAAAACTCCTGTTTCCTGGAGCCATTGCAAGTAAGCGTTGCACACACACACATATTGTCTCTATATGCATATATAGATTAGCAGGTGTATATTTACCTTCTTTTTAGTGACAATATCTTCAAGAAGTTCCATGAGAAAGATCCCAGCGGCCGAAGAATGTTGCTATTATACAAGGATTTGTTTGAAGCTAATCTGAAAATCTGGATTTACAGGTAATTCACAAATATTAATCTCTAATGTAAGATCATATTAAAAAATCAATGTTTTTTTTTTATAGTGGTGACCTTGATTCCATGGTTCCTACAATAGCAACAAGGCGTTGGATAGATGCACTCAAGCTAAGAGTTGAGAAGCCTTGGTATACCTGGAGATACAATAACCAGGTATAATACATGCGTGCATATGCTAGGAATATGCGTGTATATGTTAAGAATATGCGTGTGTATAGGTTGGAGGATGGACACAGGTGTATTCTGGGCTTACATTTGCAACTGTACGTGGGCTGGACACTCTGTTCCTGAAGATAAACCTGAAGAAGCTCTGTTACTTTTCAAGTGTTTCCTCCATGGGAAGCCACTCCCTTCATTTGGCCATGACCAAACTTGAGAGAGAGAGAGTTAGTTACGAATAAACAAACATCTTACCTTCTATTATGTTTACTATGCCCCTGTTAATTACTCCTTAACTGTTTGTCGCAAATACATGCCTATAAACAAAAATATCCATCTATGTAAATACATATGTATGCACTATTGAGTTTATAACACTAGTACATAGGTATGTTGAAAGCATATACCTACATAAATATACATGTCTCATCTGACTTATTCATCTTCTAACAATTTAAACATCTGTCACGCTATGATATATATAATGATACATCGATTCACTTTTGAGAAGCACACACGCATATACACACGTTTACAGATCTATAAACACCTCATCTCTCTAAGATATAAGTATATCAATCATATAATTGTAGCAATGTGCACGTGTATATAATACTGTGTGTGTGTGTGTGTGTTCAATATACATTAACAATGAATAAGAATGGGGATTTACTTAATTGTTGTAATATTTTAACAAAATGTAACATCTGTTTGTTTATTATTTACTGTTTACCAGTACAATCCTGGATCCTCGCTGTATCCAAGGGTCTTTAAAAGACCCGTCAACTGTTTAAATTAAAAATAAATAAATAAATAAATAAATAATTCAATGTTAATAAGGAATGTTGAAGTAGAACAATTTACTTTGCCCTGAGGTATTATCAGGTGCTTTATCACCGGAAATGTGATTCATTAACCCCGGAGGTCCACAAACCTATTCACACACAAGTTAGTACTATTTTGGTAAGTATTAACATTTACTCTTAAGAAATCAAATAGCATTTTGAAACAACTGTCTATAACCGTTGTGTGTGTGTGTGAGAGAGAGAGAGAGTACCAAATGATTGTCAATTCATATGCCAAAGTCTATGTTAGCTATTGATGTATTGCATACTATAACATGGATATACATGCACATGTAGAGACTTACGTACATACACACACACACACACACATATATATATATATGTATATAATGATTGGAAAGCTTACCAGGATGAGATTGTCGTCTGAAGGAGGAGGTAGACCTTTCGAGAGAATGTCTTTAGTAATGTAGCCGGAAGCTCCTCTCACTGACGCGTAGGTTTATCCACCACGTAGAAAACCTGCATTGAAGTATCTAAAGTCTCTCTCTTCCGCTCACATTCTCACATTGGGCTGGGTAGCTAAGATATAAGTTCTGTAGTTGATCTTTAGACATACTATGGACGTTATAGATGTGTGTGTGGAGTTTGGGACAGTCTCATAACTTACACTTCGTATGTTAATAGGTCCGGCATCAACTGGAAAAACAAGGAAGAGAGCGGCAAGACAAGAGTGTGAAGTCTCGAAAGTCACCACTATTGACACAGAAATCTCCACCAGCTCGTAGTCCGAGTCCACCTCGGTCTGCAATTCGGACACCGGTATCGCCAAATCGGGCTGCAACTAGTCCAGTTCACACTGAGGCTCGGAACTCAGACTGCGGTACCACTCCGAGCCCACCTCGGACTGAAAATCGAACTCCGGCAACAACTCGTACCGAATCTCGAGCTAAATCTCGGACTCAGGGACCGACGCCTACTCCAAATTGTGGGTTTAATCCGAGAGTTTTCACCGTAAGTGCTGATGGACGTGTTGAACTGAGGAACAGGAGTATGAACAGAGCAGGATTCCGGTGGTTATAGATATATCTGGGGCTAATAATCAAGCATGTATTCACATGGTGTTGAAGACAGAGCAGGATAAGGAGTATAAACTGTTCATATCGGCTTCTGTTATTAAAAGGCTTCTGTAACAAACAATGGTGTGGCACCTGCTTCTCAAGAAACAGAAGTAACTGAGATATAAAATGTTTAACTCTTACTAGCTCCAGTTATCTTTCATTTTAAGAACACACGCACATAAGTACAAAAAAAACAATTATGTTTTTAGTCTGAATAATCTGTGTTTAGAGTGAAGAAGCTAATGAAGAAACTCCGGCTGCGGCAAACGGGAATCGGACGGATGAAACTCCTGTAACAGAAACTCCGACTCCGGCAAACGGGAATCTGACGGACGAGACTCCTGTAGCCGTCGATGCTGTTCCTTTGCAAACTAGAGAGCTTAACGTAAGACTGGGCTTCCCAAGATAACCATTCCTGTTAAGACGCCCCTACTGCAGAATGGTACTCTCTCTCTCTCTCTATACGTGGATGATGTGTGTATACACACACATATTCAGAGTGAATACGTACTCATTAACCTTGGCATGTGCAGAAGAGTTTTGCCGAGAAGTATTTGCCAGCAAACACGTGTGAGGTGACGGTAAGCGACGGTACGGGTAAGACCTGGGCGATGAACTGGATAGTGGGGCCGAAGAGAGAAGTGGTTGAAGGGTACTCCACACTGGCCACTATATTAGTTAATTTAAAATGTTTTTAAAACTAAAATGTTGCTTTTAAAATTTCTTGCCTTTGCACAAGTTAAACTAATTGCCACTTTAATGATTTTAAATTGGTCTTTTAAATAAATTTTACTTTAATGTAATTTCTTCACACCAACATTTTAGCACTAATTAATCACATTGGATTTTATTAATTTTACCTTAAATTAATTATTGTTGTTATAACCTAAGGTAGAGCATTGCATGCAGTAGCAAGCTGAAAGTGAGAAGTGATCCACCTTGTTATTGATCTCACTTATTTTTTTTTAAGGTTTCTTTTGTAGGTTTCAAGGGGAAAGATTTCAGAAAAGTATTGTAGACCTCAAAGAGAAGTAGTTCTTAAAGCTTTGTGCAGTTATGTAGAGAGATTTTTGATTGTGTGGTAGCTCCCTTGAGAATTTTAACAATTGCTATGCTTTATCAGAGCTTGAAGATGCTAACCAAAAACTGAGAAACAATATGTGAGACCTATTCATCAGTGTAAAGTAGTAAGTTAAACTCTCAAAAGTACACAAAGGTATGTTGTCTTTGTAATTGTTTGATTTTCATGTTGCTAAACTTTGTTACTCTTAGGTGAAAGAGGAAGTACAATGTCCAAAATGTAACCACTTTTTTGATACCAATGTGTGATGAAGTCTAGATCTGAAGTAGCAATGAGACAAGCTAATTGAAAGAGTCTTGAAAATGAGAGGAAGAGGCAGAGGTTGCAATTAAAGAAAAATGAAGAAGTTGCAAACATACAATTACAGCTACAGATTCAGCAGGATCTTTTAGTGGCATTTGGATTTAGTAAGTTTTCGACGATCAGAGATGGAATCAGAACGTTCAACAGGCTTGTTCACATTTTATAAAACGCAACCATGAAGCAAGACACGAACTACAAAGAGATACCGGTCCAAGTTTGCATAGCTACCACACTTTACAAGCTTAAGAACAGTTCTAAGTACTTAACACTCATTGAGCTATTTGGCATTGGCATTGTGCACGAGACTTGCTATGCAATGATATATGCTTGGAAGGTTCATCAAATTTCCAACAAGTGAGGAAGATCTCGCAGTAGTTATTGAAGGTTCTAGGTCACTGACATAGCTTCCAAATGTTGCTAGATGTTTCAACTACACACCCAAATTGAGATTATCTAGCCAAATAAAAATCTTGAAGTGTATTATAAACATCACTAGTACAGTCTAGTTCCTCAAGCGATTATAAACAACAGGAAACAGTTCCTGGATAGTTGTTGTGGTTGGCCAGGAACTGTGACAAGTATGACAAAATTCTAGTTTTTGACAACAATTAGCTAGGGGCAAAGTTATACAAGGTCAAGTGCAACAGCTACCTATTGTTTAGTTGCAGCCTTACCTCCTTGGAGATGGTGGTTACCCTTGCTCTACATGGATTATGACAGCGTTTCGGAGAAGAACAAACCTCAATGCAATAAGACAATACTATAATGCATAATTGTCGAAGGTGTTGAACATAGAAAATCCTACACTAAAACATAGTAATGGTCGCCATCGATAACCTGTATTAAGGGTATATCGAAATAAGGTGAAAGAGATATAAAGTACATATCAAGCTTCAAAAGGTCGGGATAGGATAAAGATGACAAGGTATATAGCATTCCGTCACATTGCTGAGAAAGAATAGCATACATCAAAGCAGATAGATGAGCAAAAAAAGACATATTGAGAGTAGAATGAAACTTATATTTTGTCCACATATGGTACATAGTACAACAAACATATACTCGGGATGCTTTTCTAGTCCTAATCTAGTTTATTTATACTTGTACTCTTGGTCCCGTACTAGTAGTTATCATAACTTCCTCCTAACCTTATCCTTTCAGTTATCATAACTCCTTATCCCTATCCTGAATCGCCGTACTCTACCTCAAACATCGTATTACGATAGTGGACTAAGTGTATTACAATAGTAATCTCGTATTTATGTATTTCCATCTAACTCTCATTTTTTCCTCAATATATACTTTCTTTTGGTGTTTTTTTTTTCACATTAGGCCCAAAGAAATAAACATAACTAGGAATCTTCTACATGACTAACTATGATCCTAACATCCCCCAGACTAGAACTGTTGCATCGCTCTGATGCAACTTCATGATGGCCCCATTGTTGTGCTACAAATAGAAGCCACCACGGTCTTGAGCTTGTGGTTCTCCTTGTGTAGTTTGCGGACTTCTTATGTGTCGTTTGTAGCCGTGGTAGTGGTTGGGTTGAAGTCTCCTTGTGTATGCATGTTCATGAGTACCTTATGTTGTTTGTACAAGCGGCACATGATGTTTGTTTGTTCCTGAAGTTGCCTATCCATGGAATTACAACGATCGTGGAGTTGTTGAGCGAGTGTTGCCTCCCCTCGGTGAATATCCACTTGATGTATTAGGGAGTCGACTACACTCCAAAGATGTGAAAGCTAACCTTCGAGACTGGCATCATTTATTGTGTCTTGCGTTGGTAGTTCGGGTGAAGTTGTTTGATCCCGCGCACGGTTGGAACTTTTGGGTGTGTCCTGCTCTTGTTGATCTGCAGCATGATGCCCCATGTGTTGTGGTTCAGAGTGGGGTTCATGCTCCTTCTCTTTATGGTGAGTGTCTTCGTAGTTATCGATGTATGCTTGAATGTATGTGTGGACTTGCGGAATTGGGTCGAAAGCCTTTGGATATGGTAATTCAAACACATCCATAATGAGCTTACTTGTGAATGCGAATACCCCGCCGTGTAGTTGTAAGGCCTTGAGTTATGGTATGTAAGCCTTAATTGCCTGATCGATTAAGTACTCATCCAATCGCTTTTGAACAAATGTCTCCAGCTACATTCATTGTATCCATTCTTGTATATCGGATATGAAAGTTGGTGATGGGCGAGCAACATGGTACAGAACTAGTGAGATTGGTAATGTGGGTTCGAACTGGAACTCGGGGGGCTATGCTATAGCAGAGGTGCTCCTTGTGTCAATGAGTTCATCCATGGAACCTATTAGTGAATCCTGTATGGAAAGTGGAGATTGAGAAGCAACCTGTATAAGAACGGAAGGTTTGTACACGAGAAGTGAATGAAGAAGAATTGTGAAACCCTAGTGCGTGTGTTCGACAGTGTGCGCTTGTTTTATGCTCGGTATATTTATGGCATGTCAAACTTTTCTAGATAGTCCACGTGTCAATTTCTAATTTGTTTACTGTGTGAACACCTTGGTTTTCGGTAGATTTGGCAGAATATTTTACCATTGGATATTGTGTTTCTCGGTTTTTGCCATTGTTGGAACTCGTATCCCACTCGTGTGAATTATCTTGGCGATATTTTGAGAAGATTCTGCTTACGTCTATTTTCCAGACTAGTATGTTCTTCTGTATATTTTCGTCTTGAGATTGTCGTATTACGGTGCTGTTTCTAACTACATGATGTGTCCAGTAAGGGGTTGCGGTTGGTGTCTTCGGGATCGTGATATGACTGACTTGCTGTTGAGTTTGTGTTCTGACTTGTTGTTAAAGGTAAAATATTAGGAGCATAGGACATCCTACTGTAGAGAGAATAAGGGTAGGAAGGTCTGTAGTAAGCATGTAAGGAAAGGTTGTGAAGAAGGAAATCCTTACCGAGAGGAAAAGGAAGGAAAAGGAAAAGGAAAAGGTAAAGGATGACGTGGCGAGAGGAAGAGTAGTTAAGGGAAGTTAGGGCAAGAAGGAGGGTCTCCATTTGAAGTTCTAGCAGGAGATAAAGGTTCTCTACACTTTGTCTTTTGTATTCATGTTAGTAATGAAAGGTGCATATTAGAGAATCTTGTGTGTGTGTATGTACTCTCAATGAATGGATCTAACAAGGCAATAGCCAAAATCCGTTCTTGCCCTTGACTTTGGAGACCAGTCATAGTGGCACTGGGAGAAGTCTGATATATATAAGATATATTGAGAGTTGAGAAAGGAAAGGGTGTAGCCTTTCCTGTACGTTGTATGAAAGGTTTCCTGTCTGTGAAGGAAACAGGTTAAATAGGAAAAGGTGAGGCAGAGAGCCCTTTTCCTGTTTAACAATTGGCGACCACGGAGGGATTTCGCCATTGCAGTGTTAGCATTCATTGAGAAAAGAGGCTAAAAAGATAGAATTCTCATTCTGAAAAAGGCTCGGAAGGTGTAGAGCCGGATGTGTAAAGGAGAAGGAATGAATGGAACCGTGGAGGAACCATCGTCCTGATCCAGCCTTAGCTGATCAAAGGAACCAAAGGCAGGCCAATAGAGTGGCTGCCCAACAGCAACCTGAAACTGACGAAAATAGACGTCAAAATATCCTTGGCAAGATAGTAGAGGATATTGCAGAAACAATACAGAAATCTGAGGCTGATCCAGAGAATTGGAGGCAGTATCAAACAGCTGGTTTAGAGGAAACAGTGAGAGGAGGAGTGCCTGTTCATATACCGAGATTGCAAGGAGAAGGATCTCCTGAGAACTCCCGAAGAGGAAGGGAGGAAGGTGTAAGAGGAAATACACCAGAGCAAAGGGTTATTACAAATATGGCACTTTTCCCGGGAATGTTTGGGGGTACGGTGATGTATCCCACATTCTCTGCAGGAAAGAAGGAAAATCCGAAAAGGCACTTACAACAGTTTGAAGAGGTAGTAAAACTGTATAAGGTGACGGATGCAGAAAGGCTGCTTATATTTCCACATACATTGAAAGGAAATGCCTCTGATGGTATTATGATTTAGAAAAGGAAGTCAGAGAGAATTATCAGAAGGTTACTGATGCATTTAAGGAATATTTCAGAAAGGAGGAATTGCCGGAGGAACATTTAGAGAAGTTAAGGACTATCCTTCAAGGCAAAACAGAAAAGATAGATGAATATACACACCGTTTTAAGAAACATGAGAAAAAGTGTAAGGCATATGTGAAGATGGATGCCTTATTGCAATGGTATAAGCAAGGGTTGCTAAAACCATATAGAGATCTAGCACTTACTATCAATGAAAAGGATAGAGAGGATCTCATTCAATTAAAAATATATGAGAAGAAGAGAAGGCAGATAGAAAAGATTGCAGAAGGAAAGCTGAAAATATATGGAAGAAAGGAAGAATCCTCTGATGAAGAGGAAGAGGAAGCTGATGTAGTAAAAGTTCGAAAATATCCTATAGATGAGAAAGCATTGGCTCAAATGATGAAAACTTTAAAAGGAATGACAGTTAAAGAGGAGTTAAAGGAAAAAGTATGGTGTACTAAATGTAACAATCTGGTCATACGGTAGGAGAATGTAGACTGCAATTGCCTACATGCCAAATGCGGAAAGGAAGGACATGTGCTAGGAACTGCAAATTTCCTAAATCAGAATGTGGCTAGTATAGAGAGAGAAAAGGAGAAGGATGAACGTCCACCTCCTAGAAGGTTCCCACCTAATAGGAACCGTGGGAATGAGAGGAATGATAATGCTTCCTTATGAGAACAGGAACAATATATATGGAAGGAATGAAGTTCCTTATCAGAATAGGAATACTGGATATTATGACAGAAGGAATGATAATCCTTACGAAATTAGAGAGGAAAGGTATTATGCAGGAAGAAATGGTCCATATAAGGCGTGGCAGAATGATAGACCTTATCCTGAAAGAAATGATAGGCAATATAGAGGAGAGGAAAGACCATATCAAGGTCAAAGAGGCAGAAATGATTCCTATAACAAGGAAATGATAAACAAGGACCACAGGGTAGGAATTTTCCTTCCCAGGTTTGTTATACATGTGGTGAAACAGGACATATCTCTAGGGAATGTCCTAGGCGGAAGGTACAACCTCCTACTTCCACCAGAACGACTAATGTGCCTACAACACGGCTTATTCAAATAGAGGAGGAAAAGGATGAGTATCCACCCGTTGCAAGGGCAGTTATAGCTCTTCAAGAGAAGAAGAAGGAATCCTCTTGTTATGGAGAAGGTGAGGTAGTTACTATTCCTAACAAGGAGAGCTTGTTACAGGAAAAGGTAAACAGCAGGAGAGGATCCGACCAGAAAGGTCAGACTGATAACGAATCAGAAGGTATAAACAGGTGATATAGATAAAGGGAACAAAGTTTTTCATTATTACCATTACATGATAAAACAATGGACTCCATGTATCACCAAGCTATAAATCAGGGAGGTAAAGACGCTTGGACAGTTGATAAAGGTAGCTCCTTACATAAGAAACCAGATATTAAATGCATTAAGTTTAGTTCACAAACATCACCTTCACGTGAAGGATACACAGTTGTTGTAAATGGATGGAAAGGGAAGTACTGTATGAAGGTGATTATGATGGACATGTTCCTTGCATCACAGTATATGTGGGAAGGAATAAGTTAAAGAGAGTATTAATAGATGGAGGTTCAGGTGTGAATTTTATTGAAGAAGGAGAATGTAAAAGGATGGGTTTAGGACCTATCCAACCGGCTCCATTTAACCTTAAAATGGCTGATCAACGAAGTGTAAGACCATTAGGCATTGTGAGAGCAGTCACTATATCCGTTAAAGGACTTAAATAAAATATCCTTAATTGTCCTACGAATGGAAGGACAGGATGCAACATATACTATGTTGTTAGGACGACCTTGGCTTAAGGTGGCCCAAGCGGTGCAGGATTGGGGCTCAGGAAAAATGACAATAGAACAAGGTGACTTGAAGGTCGATATTCATACATGCTAAGGGATACTTAGCACAGAAGGATCGGCCAGTTGCATTGGAAGGGTATGATTGGGTGCGGGGCTTGGATGATCAGGAGGAAGAGCAAATTTTAAAAACATATCCTGATCTAAAAGCTCTTGCAGAGATTGATTTATATGCCATTCTGAAGGAAAGAAAAGCATCTTTCAAAAGGAACAGGAAAGAACAGAACAATCTGGGCTTGCAGGAAAAATTTTATAAGTCTGTTCCTTATGAAATGAATTTGCAGGAACAACCTGCTGAATATACATATATCTACACGAATGATCCTTTAGAGCAAGTTAATATAGGTACAGAAATGGAACCTAAGATATTAAATATAGCTCAAGGATTGGATCCTGATTTTAGGAATAAAGGATTGATGTTGTTAGCCAAATACAAGGATGTATTTGCATGGTCCTATCAGGATCTTAAAGGAATACCACCAGAGATATGTATGCACACTATTCAATTATTGCCGGGATGCCAACCGGCCAAACAAAGTGCATACAATGAATCCTAACTATGCTAAATTGGTGAAAGAGGAAATTGATAAACTGTTGAAGGTTGGCTTTATATATCCTATACAAGGAGCGCAATGGTTGTCACCACTCGTGATCGTCCCTAAAAAGAATGGGAAGCTAAGAGTGTGTGTCAATTATAAAAAGCTAAATGATGTTACAACTAAGGATATCTTTCCTATTCCTTTCACAGAGGAAATGCTGGATAATGTCGCAGGCCATGAAATGTATTCCTTTATGGATGGCTTTTCAGGATATAATCAGGTGATGGTAGCTCCAGCAGATCAACATAAGACGGCTTTTATAAGTCCGTGGGGTGCCTATGCCTATAGGGTTATGCCTTTTGGCTTATGTAATGCACCCTTTACGTTTCAAAGAATTATAACGGATACCTTTCGTGAATACCTTTTAGATTTTATGAAAGTCTTTATGGATGACTTTAGTGTGTATAGTACAAAACAGGAACATTACAGTGTTTGGAAAAATGTTTCCAGAAATGCAGACAAAATTCAGTTGCTTTAAATCCAGAAAAATGTAACTTTTTTGTTAAATCAGGAGTCCTTTTAGGACATGTGGTTTGTAAGGAAGGAATATTGGTTGATCAGGACAAGGTTAAGGTATCCTTAGCCTACAACCACCACAGGATATAAAGGAGTTACGAAGGTTTTTAGGCAAAATAGGCTACCATAGGCGGTTTATAAAGCATTATGCTAAACTCGCCAAACCTTTAACCGACTTGCTTAAGGTTGATGTGCCATATGTTTGGACTTAGAGTGTCAAGAGGCATTTGATAACCTTCGAACGGCTCTTATTAAAGCCCCCATATTGGTTAGTCCCAAGTGGGATCGGGAATTCCATGTACAAGTTGATGCCTCTGATATTGCTATAGGAGCTGTCCTTACGCAAATGCAAGAGGACGGTAAGGATCGTCCTATTTATTATGCTAGTCGCAGGCTCACACCTGCAGAGGTAAATTACACTACTACAGAAAAGGAAGCATTGGGTATGGTATATGCTATCCACAAATTTAGACATTATCTTTTGGCTAATAAAGTAAAACTTTTTGTGGATCATAAGGCTTTATTATATTTACTTAATAAACCTGTACTTACAGGAAGGTTAGCCAGGTGGTTCCTACTTCTGCAGGAATATGATTTTGAAATAATTCATAAACCTGGAAAGCAACACGAACAGGCTGATCATTTAAGTCGTATTAAAACAGGCGAACTTCCTATTCGTACTATGGATGACTTTCCTGATGCGAGTTTATTTCGTGTGGATGTTCCATTAAGGTGGTTAGATCATATTACACAATATCTAGCCACTGGAATAGTACCACTTACTTATAAGACGCCCGATGAAAGGAAGCTCTTTGTCGTGAGGACACGACACTTCTCTCTCGTGGGAGGAAAGCTGTATAAACTGGGGTCCGGGTATTACGAAGGTGTGTGGATCCTTTAGAGGCCCCAGAGGTTCTTAAAGAGGCTCATTCAGGCCTTGCAGGAGGACATTTTGCAGAGGAAATAACAGGAAGGAAAATCCTTCAGGCAGGGTTATGGTGGCCTACTTTATGGAGAGATGTAAATAGATATTGTAAGGCATGTGATAAATGCCAACGTGCACAATTGCCTCCAAAGAAACAAATACAACCTTATAATCCAGTTCTACCACTGGAACCTTTCCAAAAATGGGGAATGGATTTTATAGGACCAGTTAATCCTATAAGCTCAAAAAGGAATCAATATATATTGGTTTTAACAGATTATATGACTAAATGGGTAGAGGCAGAGCCTATGAGAAAGGCTGATGCATATAATACAGCGAAGGTTATATATAATACTATAATAGTACGTTATGGTATTCCTAAGGAAATTGTGAGTGATAGAGGAAAGCATTTCGTGAATGAAACAATAGAAATGCTTATGAGGGAGTTTGTGATAAAACATAAGAAGTCTACACCATATTACCCACAAGGTAATGGACAAGCTGAATCTACAAACAAAGTCCTTAAAAACGTTTTAAGGAAGGTGGTTCAGGAAAATAAGAAGGATTGGGATGAAAGGTTACCAGAAGTATTATGGGCCTATAGAACAGCTTATAAGGTGACTACAGGTACGACACCTTTTAAGCTTGCGTATGGATTGGAGGCTATAACTCCGATGGAGTATATTGTGCCGTCCTTGAGAATAGCAATTCAATATAGGATGGGAGAGAAGGAGTCTTTGGAAGCTCGTTTAATAGAGCTAGAGAAGTTAGATGAGAGGAGAATGCATGCCCTGTGGACGATACAGGCGATTCAGAGAAGGCGGAAGGTTTGGCTAGATAGGCGAAGGAAAGGCAAAGAGATAAAGGTAGGTGATCTCGTCCTTTGGTACAGGGGAAAGGTGGATGAAATAGGCCAAAAGTTTAATTTGAACTGGATAGGCCCTTTTCGGGTTAAATCTGTAGAGGACGAAGGTGTGGTGGATTTGGAAACATTGGAAGAGAGAGGCAATAGAAGGAAAGGTTAACCTTAATAAGGTAAGGAAATCTCGTTGAAGGGAGTATATTTATGTTGAGTTGAAGAGTATATTCTGCTCTCTGAAGTGCACGAAAAACAAGGCAGAGATCTAGGGTTTGCAGTGAGAGAGAGATGTCGGCAAAGAAGGGTCTTGTGTCTGCGCGGAATTGCCGGGAGTTGGTGAATCCTCCTGATGGAGAGAGATTGGGGAAAGTCCAGTTGATGCACACAAATGGGATTTTCCTGTGATGGAGAGGTTCTGGGAGATAGGTTTGTGGCCATACGCGGAGATTCTAAGAGATGCCGAACCTCATGATGAAGAATGCTTCACCTTAGTGATGCTTTGGAGAAGGTGGAGAAGCCGGATACAGGATTTGTAGCTTATGCAGAGGAGAGGAAACTCCTTTTCACCGATAGGTTGGTGGAGGAGGTATTTCACCTCCCACATTCGGAAGGAGAGGTAAAGGCCGAGAAGGCACACCTCACAGAGTACTTAAAGGAAGGCAACAGTACGTGAGCAAGGTAGGGTTGAAGCTTTCCGACCTGAGGGAGGAAACGCAGTTAGCGATGAATTTTATCGTTAACGCGTTCGAATTTCGGACATCTTATATTACAGCATCGAATCCGGTCATGTCTTTATATGACGGATTAAAGGAAAAGAGGCCAGTAGGAGTGGCGGATATTTGCTGAAAAGGCTGAGGGAGCACCTCTGTGCAATGCAGGAGTTAGAGAAAAAGGGAGAGCCTTCGTCCATGATGGCCTTCACATGGGTACAGATAATCGCGGATTATGTACGCCAATACGGCGAACCGGCGGGGCCGGAGATAGTCGCGCGTATGAAGCAAGTGAGGAGAGAAACGGAGTCACTCAGAAGAAGCAAACCAAGCGCAAGATGGGGGAGACGAAGGGAAAAGGAGTAGATGCTGACCTGCAGGCAGAGGAGGAAAACAGATGGAGAGAACGCCAAAGAGGAAGAAATCAAAGGTCGAGAGATCAACGACCGAGGAGGAACACTAGATCGGGTGAAAAAGGTAAGAAGTCAAAGCCAGGAGCACAGGATAACTCCGAGCCGAGAATAGTGGTAGACCTTGACGAGGAGGAAGACGAGCAGTCAGGAGAGATCATACGGGAAGAAGAACCTTCGTTGGAACAGGAGGAAGAGGACGAACCTGGAGAGGACGAGGAACCAAAGGAGGTTGAGAAGGAACGGAGAACAAAAGCCAGGCAGGAGAGTGGAAAACTTCAGTCGGAGCTGGAACCGCAGGTGGGAAGGAACAGGAGAATATGTAAACTGTTGCGTGAGAGACGGATGATGATAATCCCGTTGGGAGAAATAGACCCTTATAAGAAGAAGGGATGTGATGAGGGTGAGCCAGCGGTTGGGGAACGGACGACGGAGATCGGGACAAGCAGAAAGTATCCTCGGATATTCCCTTTCCGACGGTTACACCCACAACGGTGGATATAACCGATGAGGAAGTAGTGGGAATTGCGAGAGAAGCTGAGGAGATGGCGCGGGGAGCGAAGTTTCCGAGGCATCAGTTTAATCCGCCGCCCTTTCAGCATTCTCCACGCACACATACAGGTATGTATGGACGAGGGATGTATCGGGGAAGTGGATCGCAGGGTGTGCCGGTGACTGATTTCCGCCTGGAGGAGGAGGAGCCGATTCAGCAGAATCTTGATGGCGGGATGCAGACGATGCGATTTTCAAAAGACGGAGGGCGTTTGCGGGAAAGAGGTGCAGGCTACGGAGACGCAGATGCAGTTTGCACAGTGTCTTGCACAGCTCCAGCAGGAAATGGTCGAGCAGATGGATAAAGGGGAAACGAGACACAGGACGCAACGCAGATGCGGCGAATCTCTTCAATCACCTCGTAAATTCCGGGTACACGATTAAAGATAGGGCAGACATTCAGCGGCTCATTGTACAAGCAGTTGAGAGCGATGACGGCACTCCAGGGACTTGTGAGTAAGGGGATTCAGCGACCGATCAAGCAAAGGACTCCAAGCCCGGTTGTGGAGCTTAAACCTCCACAGACTGCACAGGAGCCGATGAATTTATTTCAGAGGCTGGTACGAGCGCGGGATGAGACGCAGCAGACTGCTACCATTCTGTCTGTAGTGGTGGACGAGTTCCAGCGTCTTCAGGACGAGAACGAGCAGCTTAGGAAGGAGACGCAGGCGTTTCGTCTTCAGGTGGCAATGGTTCAGCAGGAACTGATAAGGAAGGCGGAGTTTCAGAAGTACAAGGATCAGGAGGAGGTGGAATCAGGAGGATGCGCAGGATGTGTTGCCGTGAGGACACAGCAACAAATAAGGAGGGGGCAGTGTTAAAGGTAAAATATTAGGAGCATAGGATCCTACTGTAGAGAGAATAAGGGTAGGAAGGTCCGTAGTAAGCATGGAAGGAAAGGTTGTGAAGAGGAAAATCCTTACCGAGAGGAAAAGGTAAGGAAAAGGAAAAGGAAAAGGTAAAGGATGACGTGGCGAGAGGAAGAGTAGTTAAGGGAAGTTAGGGCAACGAAGGAGGGTCTCCATTTGAAGTTCTAGCAGGAGATAAAGGTTCTCTACACTTTGTCTTTTGTATTCATGTTAGTAATGAAAGGTGCATATTAGAGAATCTTGTGTGTGTGTATGTTACTCTCAATGAATGGATCTAACAAGGCAATAGCCAAAATCCGTTCTTGCCCTTGACTTTGGAGACCAGTCATAGTGGCACTGGGAGAAGTCTGATATATATATATATATTGAGAGTTGAGAAGGAAAGGGTGTAGCCTTTCCTGTACGTTGTATGAAAGGTTTCCTGTCTGTGTGAAGGAAACAGGTTAAATAGGAAAAGGTGAGGCAGAGAGCCCTTTTCCTGTTTTAACACTTGTTGTTAAGATCGTCCTTCGGCTTGTTCGAGGTATACTTTCGTATGCGATTCACATTTGTTGTAAGCAAGACTCTGTCATATCATCCATAAGAGTGGCAGTATTGTTAGATCGTATATCAATAATAATGTATGGTCCATACCATTTAAACTTGAACTTATGTTCAATGGGTCGAAGATTTCCTTGGTAATGCCATACCATTTCACCAACTTGAAATACAGGTTGTTATTGTACTCTTCGAAGTTGATCATGCCATGCCTTAATGCGGGTTTGAATAGCTTGAATGTTAAGACTGATTGCTATATTTTTTCATCAAGCTTTTCGAGTTGTAGTAATCTCTGTCTGATTTGTTCTGGTTCGCCAATATCGTATTCCAATGACATTTATAATGATGGTATAATATATTCAATGGGTGTAATTGCCTCCAATCCATATGTTAGTTGAAATGGTGTAAATTTTGTAGCGATTTTATATGTAATTCGGTATGCCCATAATGCAAAAAGCGAGTTTTTCATCCCAATTTTTGTGATTTGTGTTTGACTATTTTAGTTAATACAAGTCTTCAATATTTTATTGATAATTTCTGCTTGTTTATTGCCTTGTGGATAATACATTGTGGAGACATAATGTTTCACTAAGTACTCGATACAAAGGATTTTGATGATGTTGTTGACAAAATGAGTTCCTTGGTCACTGATAAGTTCCATAAGTGCACCAAATCATACTATAATATTCTCATAGATAAATTTTGTGATGCATGTCGCACGGCAATCTTGTAGTGCAATAGCTTCTGCCCATTTAATAATGTAATCTGTTAGTACCAATATGTATTGATTCTTCTTGTTGCTTTTAGGATTGATTGGTCCCATGAAATCCATTCCCCACTTCATAAATGGTGCTAATGGTATTGTTGGATGTATTGGCTGAACTTGATGATGTGGAGCTGGTTGATGTTCGTTACACTTCAGACATTTCTGGCAATATTCTATAGTATTTTGCGTGCTGTTAACGTTCTTGCAAAGTGTCCACCGTGTTATCTTGAGTGAGCTTCTCGTAATATGAGTTGAACTTCTTTCATTGGTACGCATCTCCTTAAGACTTCATCCCTTCCCTTCTTATAGAGTATGCCACCAATCATGGAATATGGTTTGGATCGTAATACTAGTTGCTTGCATTCTTGTGGTGATGCGTATTTCTCTAGTATTATTTTCGATAGTTAGAAAGTGTTCAATATCTCATAAATATCCTTGTTGGTAGTACCGTTTTGGTTGATCTTGTTTTTATTTGAAATAAACTTGCATCTGGTAGGTATCCTTGACGCCGACACCATTCTCTTCATTTGTAATGCGGCTCAAGAAATTGGCTTGTTGGTGTAGTTTGCATGATTTGTGAATGATTTGAAAATCGAATTCTTTCAACAAGAAAACCATTGTACTAACCTTCCTTCAAGCTTCATCTTACTCAATAAATATATAAGGGTCTGATAATCCACAACTTATTTGCTAACAGATAATGTCAAAATTTCTTGGCTTTTTGAGTGCTTCCTTCTCCATAATTATGTAGTTTTCTTATGCAAGTGTTAACCTTCAACTAGCATAATATAATTCCCATCTCCTTGTGTTTGTGTTAATATGCATCGGATAGCATATGACGATGCATCTAATTGCACGTGAAATTCTTATGTCCAATTTGCTTTCATTAACGCTTGTTTCAACATTTAAAAGCTTTATTTGCATTTTAGGTTCCACATGAAGGCTTGTCCTTTTCTTCATAACATGGGTAATCGATTGCAGCATAATTTTTGATAAATTGCCAATGATATCCCATTTTACCAAGTAGCCACCATATTCTGCTTATGTCTTTGAAAGGTTGCATAGTCTATATTACTCTGACTTTATCTTGGTCCACCATTATCCCGTCTTAGCATATAATGTGTCCCAGTAGTACTCCTGATTCTACAAAAATGCACACTTCTCTGGGTTAAGAGCTATATTGTTCAATCGACATTTCCCAAAACATTCTGTTAAACAGTTTAAATGATTGTCCTTTGTCCCATAAATGCTGAAATCATCCAGGAAACCTTCATAAACGTTGTCAGATAATCTCAGAATGTTTCATTCATCAAACGCTGAAAGTGAATGGTGCATTACATAACCCAAAAGGCATAACGCGAAATGCGTATGCATCCCAAGGACTAATAAATGTTGTCTTTGGTTGATTTGCTGGGTCCACTTGTACTTGGTTGTATCCTGAAAATTCGTTTAGAAAGGAATACATGTCATGTTCTGTTACTGTATTCAATAACTCTTTGGTGAAGGGTATTGAATACGTATCTCGCTCAGTTACGTCATTCAATTTCTTATAATTGATGCAGATTCATAATTTGTCGTTCTTCTCAGTACTACGACAATTGGTGATAACTATTGTGGGTTTTCAATTGGATATATGAATCCGGCTTATAATAACTTGTCCACTTCTATAACTTTTGCAAGGAATGTTGAGTTCATATGGTAAGCTTGCTGCTTTCTAGGTATTGCATGGGGTAATAATTCTATCTTATGAGTACAGATTGTGGGTGGAACTCCCTTGAGATCTTTGTAACTCCAAGCAAAGACATCAGCATTCTGGCATAGTATGTTCACCAACTCCTTTCGGTATTTCGGTTCGAGGTTGATTGTTATTTGTACTTTGTATAGTCCATAATCACTTGTTTTAGTTTCTACTTCTTCAGTCTTCTCATTACTCGTAATTTCCAATTTCTGTTGGGTCCGTGATATTTGTTCGCGCTCTCTTTCAAATTGCAATTGTTGTTGTGTGGGTTGTTTGAATTTGTCTGTTAAACCAAGAATGTTCATATGTTGTTATTGTTGTTGATCATTAATAGTCGTAATTTCGTGTTCAAGCATGTCCTTCTCGTCTTTCGGTGTCATTTGATATAAATCAGCTTTGCTATCTCTACGAGTTTCGGGTTGCTTTAGAATATGACTTTTTCTTCTTTTGTATTCAGACCGTAATGCCAATCGTAATCTTCCATTCGTAAGGGTCGGGTTGGTTGCTCAATTTACTTCTTTTGTTGTGTTCTGATAATGGCTTCTTGTCCATGCTTGTACAATACCATTTCATTTTCCCAATTATGTCGTACTTTGGTGTCTTGTAGCCAAGGTCTTCCTAATAATATCTGGTATAGTTTGCTCGTTTGTTCAATATGTAGTATGACCAAAGACACCTTAAACTTGATCCTTACAATTTCCATACATATGGATATGATTATATCAACATGTCGTACTTTCCTTTGGTCAGCCATTCATACCAAGAATGGTGCATTTCTATTGGTTCTAAACCCAGTTCCTTGTAGGTCTGATCTTCAATAATGTTGACTCTTGAACCTTCATCAATAGCTATGTTCCAAATGTGGTTTTTGCCAATATGTAATCATTGGCATTCTTCATCCCAATCTTTTTCATCTCTAAGGACTTCAGTTGTATTCACCTCAACTTGACTAGTATCGTGTTGAATATTGCTTATGTTTAAGACGTAGTTATTTGTGTTTGTAGAAATGGTGCTAATGTTAGCAATTCCACCATATTTAGCTGCACAGGTTGTTGCAAGATAACGGCGACAATACGATCTCCAAGTGGTACTGTTGACATGGACTGCTACGTTTGCCCACTTGCTTTACTAGGTATAGGATCTTGCTTTTCTTCTGTTGTATTTTTTGAATTTCATTCGTCACTCTTTGTACTGTAGCTTTCTCTTTCTCCCAGTTTTTGCATATTGGTTCTTCTTTACTTGATTCTGTCAAGCCACGATCCAGGAACCAGGAAGAGAGTAGGATTCCAAGAACAGGAAGGCTTGACTCAGAAATAGGACCGAGTGTAGGATAGGAACTAGGAATGAGACAGGAACAGGACGGATCCAAGAGCAGGACAGGATCGGGATAGGATCCGGGAGCAAGACAGGAAAGTGCAGGACAGGATCCAGGAACAAGATAGGATCCGGTAGCAAGACAGAAGCAGGAGGCAAAAGAGTCAGACAAGAACAAGACAAGAGGAACAAGAATAATCGTAGAATGACTGGTGTTGATAGTAACTGATTGTAACAATTAGGTCGGAGCTTTATGCTCACAACTCCAAGCTAATCTAGTCATGAGTCTAATCTAGTCATGAACTAAGAATAGTGTCCCTTATCCTCTAGGCATATCCTGTAGCATATCCTATAGGCATATCCTATAAGAATATCCTATAAGTATATCCTGTAGGAATATCCTGCAGGCATATCCTATCCGAAATTCTGCATCCTGTATCATGTATCCGGAATCCTGTATCCTGCATTGGGTTGTGAAAGATTCCACCCGTACTCATTTAGCTCGTGTTACTACATATGTTTCCGTTGAGGGTAACTCCATATCTTCTTCCCACTTGCATTTCATGATTTTATTCCTCTAATCATTTTCTTATTCACCTTCTTGTTGGACTTTAATCCTTCATGTTGCTGGTTCTGTGGGTGGTACTCCAGTGTTAAATTCACGTTGTGGACACTTCGGTGAATAATGCCCCATCTCTTCACACGTGTAGCATCGTATATTGTTGAGCCTATTACATTTAGTGGAATAATGTCATTTCTCCTCACATCTAAAACATGTTATATTTGTATTCGGACCACGTAATGCTGGTGGGGTGGTATTGGTGGTAATAAGGGTGATCCGAATTATGTTGGGGCTGGTAATAATGGTTGTCCCCCTTGCGATATCTCTGTATTGTTGTTTTGTCAGTAATACGGCCTTGGGTCGCGGGGGTATCTGCTTCCATTGTTGTTCCTTTGTTCCCCATTGTACGATCTTTGTGGATAGTCATATGGGTTGGTATTATGAGTTTGTGGATAGTCATATGGGTTTGTTTTCCTCGTGTTGTCCCATTGGGTGGTGGTGGTGGGTAGCCATCAGTACGTCTAATCATTGGTTATGGTTTATATCTCATACTTCGGCATTGCCTTGCTTCATGACCTATTCCTTCACACATCTAACACTTGGGTAACTTACATTCAGAAGCATTATGTCCTTCGTTCTTGCATGTGGTGCACAATACTGCTTTAGATCGCGTCCACATCTTGTTCTCCTTCATGTGTTGCCTTTGTGGTTCCTATTTAATCATCCTCTACGTAATAAGTATTTTGATTTGCTCAGCCTCTTTTATTGCATCTCTCAAGTCATGTGGTTTTATCAATTGTACTTGGAGTTGCAAGCTGTCTCGTAATCTGCTGATATACCATTTCGTTGCTGTTAAACAGAAAATCGGAAACCCCACTTTTTCCTGTTTAACCCAGTTTCCTTTCTCCTAACCTTTAAGAAAGGCTACACACTTTCTTTCCTTCAACTCTCCACATTTACATATATTAAAACTCTTCTCTCAAAGCCACAATGACTGGTCTCCGAAGTCAAGGGCAAGAACGGATTTTGGCTATTGCCTTGTTAGATCCATTCATTGAGAGTATACATACACACACACAAGATCTTATAATATGCACCTTTCATTACTAACATGAATACAAAAGACAAAGTGTAGAGAACCTTTATCTCCTACTGAAACTTCAAATGGAGACCCTTTCTCCTGTTAGAACTTCCTATGAAGACCCTTCTGGAGACCCCTTCTTCCTTGCACTAACTACTCCTTAACTACCCTTCCTCTCGCCACGTCATCCTTTTCCTTCTGATATTTCTTTTCCTTTTCCTTACTCACCTTTTCCTCTCGATAAGGATTTTTCTCCTTCATAGCCTTTCCTTCCTTTTCCTTACTCACCTTTTCCTCTCGGTAAGGATTTTCCTCTTCACAACCTTTCTTTCCTTTTTCTTACGCACCTTTTTCTCTCGTGTTAAACAGGAAAAGGGCTCTCTGCCTCACCTTTTCCTATTTAACCTGTTTCCTTCACGCAGACAGGAAACCTTTCATACAACGTACAGGAAAGGCTACACCCTTTCCTTCTCAACTCTCAATATATCTGTATATATATCAGACTTCTCCCAGTGCCACTATGACTGGTCTCCAAAGTCAAGGGCAAGAACGGATTTTGGCTATTGCCTTGTTAGATCCATTCATTGAGAGTAACATACACACACACAAGATTCTCTAATATGCACCTTTCATTACTAACATGAATACAAAAGACAAAGTGTAGAGAACCTTTATCTCCTGCTAGAACTTCAAATGGAGACCCTTCCTTCGTTGCCCTAACTTCCCTTAACTACTCTTCCTCTCGCCACGTCATCCTTTACCTTTTCCTTTTCCTTTTCCTTACCTTTTCCTCTCGGTAAGGATTTTCCTCTTCCACAGCCTTTCCTTCCATGCTTACTACGGACCTTCCTACCCTTATTCTCTCTACAGTAGGACGTCCTATGCTCCTATTTTACCTTTAACACTGCCCCCTCCTTATTTGTTGCTGTGTCCTCACGGCAACACATCCTGCGCATCTCCTGGTATTCCACCTCCTCCTGATCCTTATACTTCTGAAACTCCGCCTTTCCTTATCGAGCTCCTGCTGAACCATTGCACCTGAAGACGAAACGCCTGCGTCTCCTTCCTAAGCTGCTCGTTCTCGTCCTGAAGACGCTGGAACTCGTCCACCACTACAGACAGAATGGTAGCAGTCTGCTGCGTCTCATCCCGCGCTCGTACCAGCCTCTGAAATAAATTCATCGGCTCCTGTGCAGTCTGTGGAGGTTTAAGCTCCACAACCGGGCTTGGAGTCCTTTGCTTGATCGGTCGCTGAATCCCCTTACTCACAAGTCCCTGGAGTGCCGTCATCTTGCCATCACGCTCTCAACTGCTTGTACAATGAGCCGCTGAATGTCTGCCCTATCTTTAATCGTGTACCCGGAATTTACGAGGTGATTGAAGAGATTGCCGCGATCTGCGTTGCGTCCTGTGTCTCGTTTCCACCTTTATCCATCTGCTCGACCATTTCCTGCTGGAGCTGTGCAAGACACTGTGCAAACTGCATCTGCGTCTCCGTAGCCTGCACCTCTTTCCGCGCAAACGCCCTCCGTCTTTTGAAAATCGCATCGTCTGCATCCCGCCATCAAGATTCTGCTGAATCGGCTCCTCCTCCTCCAGGCGGAAATCAGTCACTGGCACACCCTGCGATCCACTTCCCCGATACATCCCTCGTCCATACATACCTGTATGTGTGCGTGGAGAATGCTGAAAGGGCGGCGGATTAAACTGATGCCTCGGAAACTTCGCTCCCCGCGCCATCTCCTCAGCTTCTCTCGCAATTCCCACTACTTCCTCATCGGTTATATCCACCGTTGTGGGTGTAACCGTCGGGAAGGAATATCCGAGGATACTTTCTGCTTGTCCCGATCTCAGTCGTCCGTTCCCCAACCGCTGGCTCACCCTCATCACATCCCTTCTTCTTATAAGGGTCTATTTCTCCCAACGGGATTATCATCATCCGTCTCTCACGCAACAGTTCTACATATTCTCCTGTTCCTTTCCCACCTGCGGTTCCAGCTCCGGCTGAAGTTTTCCACTCTCCTGCCTGGCTTTTGTTCTCCGTTCCTTCTCAACCTCCTTTGGTTCCTCGTCCTCTCCAGGTTCGTCCTCTTCCTCCTGTTCCAACGAAGGTTCTTCTTCCCGTATGATCTCTCCTGACTGCCGTCTTCCTCCTCGTCGAGGTCTACCACTATTCTCGGCTCGGAGTTATCTGTGCTCCTGGCTTTGACTTCTTACCTTTTTCGCCCGATCTAGTGTTCCTCCTCGCGGTCGTTGATCTCTCGACCTTTGATTTCTTCCTCTTTGGCGTTCTCTCCATCTGTTTATCCTCCTCTGCCTGCAGGTCAGCATCTACTCCTTTTCCCTTCGTCTCCCCCATCTTGCGCTTGGTTTGCTTCTTCTGAAGTGACTCCGTTTCTCTCCTCACTTGCTTCATACGCGCGACTATCTCCGGCCCCGCCGGTTCGCCGTATTGGCGTACATAATCCGCGATTATCTGTACCCACGTGAAGGCCATCATGGACGAAGGCTCTCCCTTTTTCTCTAACTCCTGCATTGCACAGAGGTGCTCCCTCAGCCTTTTCAGCAAATATCTCGCCACTCCTACTGGCCTCTTTTCCTTTAATCCGTCATATAAAGACATGACCGGATTCGATGCTGTAATATAAGATGTCCGAAATTCGAACGCGTTAACGATAAATTCATCGCTAACTGCGTTTCCTCCTCAGGTCGGAAAGCTTCAACCCTACCTTGCTCACGTACTGCTTGCCTTCCTTTAAATACCTGTGAGGTGTGCCTTCTCGGCCTTTACCTCTCCTTCCGAATGTGGGAGGTGAAATACCTCCTCCACCAACCTATCGGTGAAAAGGAGTTTCCTCTCCTCTGCATAAGCTACAAATCCTGTATCCGGCTTCTCCACCTTCTCCAGAAGCATCACTAAGGTGAAGCATTCTTCATCATGAGGTTCGGCATCTCTTAGAATCTCCGCGTATGGCCACAAACCTATCTCCGCAGAACCTCTCCGTCTCACAGGAAAAATCCCATTTAGTGTGCATCAACTGGACTTTCCCCAATCTCTCTCCATCAGGAGGATTCACCAACTCCCGGCAATTCCGCGCAGACACAAGACCCTTCTTTGCCGACATCTCTCTCTCACTGCAAAACCCTAGATCTCCTGCCTTGTTTTTCGTGCACTTCAGGAGCAGAATATACTCTTCAACTCAACATAAATACTACTCCCTTCAACGAGATATTTCCTTACCTTATTAAGGTTAACCTTTCCTTCTATTGCCTCTCCTTCCAATGTTTCCAAATCCACCACACCTTCGTCCTCTACAGATTTAACCCGAAAAGGGCCTATCCAGTTCAAATTAAACTTTTGGCCTATTTCATCCACCTTTCCCCTGTACCAAAGGACGAGATCACCTACCTTTATCTCTTTGCCTTTCCTTCGCCTATCTAGCCAAACCTTCCGCCTTCTCTGAATCGCCTGTATCGTCCACAGGGCATGCATTCTCCTCTCATCTAACTTCTCTAGCTCTATTAAACGAGCTTCCAAAGACTCCTTCTCTCCCATCCTATATTGAATTGCTATTCTCAAGGACGGCACAATATACTCCATCGGAGTTATAGCCTCCAATCCATACGCAAGCTTGAAAGGTGTCGTACCTGTAGTCACCTTATAAGCTGTTCTATAGGCCCATAATACTTCTGGTAACCTTTCATCCCAATCCTTCTTATTTTCTGAACCACCTTCCTTCTCTGCCTCTACCCATTTGGTCATATATCTATTAAAACCAATATATATTGATTCCTTTTTGAGCTTATAGGATTAACTGGTCCTATAAAGTCCATTCCCCATTTTTGGAAAGGTTCCAGTGGTAGAACTGGATTATAAGTTGTATATTGTTTCTTTGGAGGCAATTGTGCACGTTGGCATTTATCACATGCCATACAATACCTGCTTACATCTCTCCATAAAGTAAGCCACCATAACCCTGCCTGAAGGATTTTCCTTCCTGTTATTTCCTCTGCAAAATGTCCTCCTGCAAGGCCTGAATGAGCCTCTTTAAGAACTCTGGGACCTCTAAAGGGTCTACACACCTTCGTAATACCCATCGGACCCCAGTTTATACAACTTTCCTCCCACGAGAGAAAGTGTCGTGTCCTCACGACAAAGAGCTTCCTTTCATCTGGCGTCTTATAAGTAAGTGGTATTATTCCAGTGGCTAGATATTATGTAATATGATCTAACCACCTTAATGGAACATCCACACGAAATAAACTGCATCAGAAAAATCATCCATAGTACGAATAGGAAGTTCGCCTGTTTTAATACGACTTAAATGATCAGCCTGTTCATGTTGCTTTCTAGGTTTATGAATTATTTCAAAATCATATTCCTGCAGAAGTAGGAACCACCTGGCTAACCTTCCTGTAAGTACAGGTTTATTAAGTAATATAATAAAGCCTTATGATCCACAAAANAGTTTTACTTTATTAGCCAAAAGATAATGTCTAAATTTGTGGATAGCATATACCATACCCAATGCTTCCTTTTCTGTAGTAGTGTAATTTACCTCTGCAGGTGTGAGCCTGCGACTAGCATAATAAATAGGACGATCCTTACCGTCCTCTTGCATTTGCGTAAGGACAGCTCCTATAGCAATATCAGAGGCATCAACTTGTACATGGAATTCCCGATCCCACTTGGGACTAACCAATATGGGGGCTTTAATAAGAGCCGTTCGAAGGTTATCAAATGCCTCTTGACACTCTGAAGTCCAAACATATGGCAATCGACCTTAAGCAGGTCTGTTAAAGGTTTGGCGAGTTTAGCATAATGCTTTATAAACCGCCTATGGTACCTATTTTGCCTAAAAACCTTCGTAACTCCTTTTTATCCTGTGGTGGTTGTAGGCTAAGGATGACCTTAACCTTGTCCTGATCAACCAATATTCCTTCCTTACAAACCACATGTCCTAAAAGGACTCCTGATTTAACAAAAAAATTACATTTTTCTGGATTTAAAGCAACGGAATTTTGTCTACATTTCTGGAAACATTTTTCCAAACACTGTAGATGTTCCTGTTTTGTACTATACACACTAAAGTCATCCATAAAGACTTTCATAAAATCTAAAAGGTATTCACGAAAGGTATCCGTTATAATCTTTGAAACGTAAAGGGTGCATTACATAAGCCAAAAGGCATAACCCTATAAGCATAGGCACCCCACGGACTTATAAAAGCCGTCTTATGTTGATCTGCAGGAGCTACCATCACCTGATTATATCCTGAAAAGCCATCCATAAAGGAATACATTTCATGGCCTGCGACATTATCCAGCATTTCCTCTGTGAAAGGAATAGGAAAGATATCCTTAGTTGTAACATCATTTAGCTTTTTATAATTGACACACACTCTTAGCTTCCCATTCTTTTTAGGGACGATCACGAGTGGTGACAACCATTGCGCTCCTTGTATAGGATATATAAACCAACCTTCAACAGTTTATCAATTTCCTCTTTCACTAATTTAGCATAGTTAGGATTTCCTGTATGCACTTTGTTTGGCCGGTTGGCATCCCGGCAATAATTGAATAGTGTGCATACATATCTCTGGTGGTATTCCTTTAAGATCCTGATAGGACCATGCAAATACATCCTTGTATTTGGCTAACAACATCAATCCTTTATTCCTAAAATCAAGATCCAATCCTTGAGCTATAGTTAATATCTTAGGTTCCATTTCTGTACCTATATTAACTTGCTCTAAAGGATCATTAGTAGATATATGTATATTCAGCAGGCTGTTCCTGCAAATTCATTTTATAAGGAACAGACTTATAAAATTTTTCCTGCAACCCCAGATTGTTCTGTTCCTGTTCCTGTTCCTTTTGGGAGATGCTCCTTCTTTCCTTCAGATCTGATCTATTTGTACCTATACTAACAATTATCGTAATAACCTTATCCTTCAATTATTGTAACTCCTTATCCTTATCATGAAGTGCCGTACTCCGCCTCAAACATTGTATTGCAATAGTGGACTAAGCATATTATGATAGTAATCCCCTATTTCTGTATTTCCATCCGACTTTTGTTTTTTCCACAATATATATATTTTTTTGGTGTTTTTTTTACATTATAGGCCCAAAGAAATAAACATAACTAGGAATCTTCTACATGACTAATTATGATCCTAACAAGGCTAGACAAATAGTTGAGTGTACCTTTGGTTTACTCAAAAGTAATATTTTTTTCCTTTTCCTTTTTCTCAAATAAGATTTGTTTTTACAAGCAAATTTCAAATCTTAGGACAAATATTGAAAATGCAACCTAATGTTGCACCAAATGTGATCCTTGCATGTTGCTACCTACACAATTTCTTAATTAACATCAATGATGTTAATATGGAAAAAGAAATTGTAGCACTTGGGTTAGAGTTTTACAATGAAGAAGATGTTAATATTACTTTACCAACTGAAGGGAATGGAAAGGAGACGCAAGAAGCAATTGTCCGATACGTTAATAATTTATGAACTTGAAGAATAATGTTTTTTACATAGATTTCCCACTTCATCAACATTAGTGAATCTAGAACTCCATGATGAGGCTCCATTTACACTTACTACACTTTCAAGTAGTGCCAATTCTAACAAGCTTTGTCATTCTCTTGTGAGCTACTAACACCTAAAGAAACAAAAGGATTAAACAAACACAAATGGATTCTTAATTTAGTACTAGGGTTTTGTTGTTGTTGCATGAAGATTGCAATCAAATTTGCCATGTTTAAATTCATAGCTATCATCATTTCCCTCTCATTTACGAGTTGTTGTCATTCTAAGGTTACAAAATCATGATGTTGAGCACACTCAAAATCCATTTGTTCAATGTGCCGCTTCATCCTAAATTTTTCTTGCTCGATCAACAACTTCTCCTGCTTTTCCTGTCCTTCCTTTAGGATCTCAACAACTCCAACAATCTTTCATTTCTGCTTTAATTGACATGTGGAACCTTGTTCCTTGTCACCTCAACTGTTATGTCATTCTCAACTGCTTCTTCTTCATTCTCATAATTAATGCTTCAGCTTTCTCTTACGCGCTCTCTCATTCTTTGCCACTTTCTCTTTCTCTTACATTCATATCCCTCACTTTACTGGAGCTATATTTGGCTTCAATGCTACAATATCCTTCATCAGTCCAAACATGTCCTTGTGAGCTTTATTGGCAATTTCACAAGAACAAGGGCTTGCATTCATGCTTCATTGAGACTAAAGTACTTGGCACATGCTTTGGTATAGTCTCAGATACACTTATACGATTGAAGAATGGTTTCCCAACGAGTTATATACGATCTTCCTAAACAAAGGACCCTAAATTTTGTCAATTTCATTGAGATTATTTCTTGAATGAAGATATCATCTTCTCCCTTTAATAACTTCTTTAAATTCAATGCGTTTGGCTTATAACAACATCATTATATCATCGTTAGACCAATTAGGTTGTCGATCTTTATCAATTTCTCACTACTAACTTTCTCAACATCTAAAATTGAGCAACAAAATTAAAAAAGAAGCCTAAAAAGAGCAATACATACCATTCTTATGTCAAAGCATTCTCATAAAGCGAATGAAAAAGTTTTCGATCACCAATAGTTTTATTATTAACTGGGAGGCATAAGCTTTCTTGCTTGTTGCAATTCCACATACCTTCTCTGCCCTAATATTAATGGGACTAAAGGTTACAATTTAAAACATTGAATTTAATGGTAAAAAACAATTAAAATTTTAAAGTCTCAATTAGACTAATTTATAGGAACGTTTCGGTGTAAAAAAAATTTCATCTCATTAAATTATACTTAATGGAACTCAGTGTGAAATTGCAAATAGGGACCAGTGTATTCTTGAGGTGGTAGATCCTAAGAATCTTTGCATCTCCTTCACCGATGGTAGCGGTACGGCGCGCTAAACATTAGTTCTTGAGTTTCAACTGTTTATCTTTTTTTTAAAACTTTTTTCCTTTTTTTTTAATTTAACATTTGTCTGTATTTTCTTCTATGTGTGTGTTATCAACTTTACATAAATCAGCATGTGTTTAGTTATGATTACTTGTTATCTACATGTGTACAGTCTTCTGTATAGGTGGTACCCTCAGATATTAAATTGATATTAATTTTGGACATAAAAGGATGACTACTGTTGCGGGTTCAATCGTAATGTATTAACTGGACGTGGATTAAACTATTGTTAAATGTATAAATTACATATTTAAAACCTTAAGTATTGATTAATTAATTTAATAGTTGACACAATTAAACCTGTTCAGCATGCACTTTACACCATGCACTACGTGGCAGCATGAGAGTTTCCTTAATTGAGTATTTAAGTGATTGCTTTGGTTTGTGTTTAAGTGAGTATTTCATAATAATGTATTCTGGGTTTGTGGTTTATTTGCTCTTTATTAGTAGTATTGTAGCACATGCCGCATATTCTCCACATATTGTAAGAATCTACCTGGACAACCACACGTGGATTTAATCAGTATGCAGGATATATCAATATACAATCTGGAAGATCTCTTTTCTATTGGTTTGTTGAAGCCTCACACGCAAATGCATCTTCACTTCCTATTCTTTCTGTGGTTAATGGAGGTATGTTTAATATTTAAATTATAAATATTAAATTGTGGTTAAATGGAATATTTAAATTATATTTATATGATTTAGAAATTTAATATTTAAAAAAACAAAAGTGAAAAAACGTTTATTGAAAGCATGCATATACATTGATTCCAAGAGTTCTTGTTTAAACTGATGCCTTTCCCTTGTTTCTGTAGAAAATGGTCCTATCTTTTCTGAGAGTGTCACATATTTTATAGTATTAATATATATACTACAATATAGACCAATAGTGTGAACTGGACTTTGGAGATACCGGTGTCCGAATTGCAGACCGAGGTGGACTCGGACTACGAGCTGGTGGAGATTTCTGGTCAATAGTGGTGACTTTCGAGACTTCACACTCTGTCTTGGCCGCTCTTTTACTTGTTTTTCCAGTTGACCCCTTAGTTCCAATAGTTTATCAAGAGGGATCTAACAATTACAGTTACTACATAGGAAGGAAAATAAAATGTGAATCAATGTATCATTATATGTAGTATATCATAGCTGACAGATGTTTAAATTGTTAGAAGATGAACAAGTCAGATGAGACATGTATGTTACATATTTATGTAGGTATATGCTTTCAACATACCTATGTACTAGTGTTATAAACTCAATAGTGCATACATAATTTTTGTCTTTTTTATTGTTTATAACCTTAACGTAAAGCATTGCTGTAGTAGCAATCTAAAAGTGAGAAGTGATCGACCTTAGGCTCACTTATTTTTTTGTAGGTTTCTTTTGTAGGTTTTAAGGAGAAAGATTTTTAAAAAGTGTTGCAGACCTCTAAAAGAAATGATAGTTCTTCAAGCTTTGTGTAGTTATGTGAAGAGATTTTTGTTGTGGTAGCTCCTCTGAGAATTTTAGCAATTGCTATGCTTTATTAGAGCTTGATGCTAACTAAAAAACTGAGAAACAATATGTGAGACCTATTCATCAATGTAAAGTAGTAATTTTAAACTCTCGAAAGTACATAAAGGTATGTTGTCTTTGTAGTTGTTTACATTTTCATGTTGCTAAACTTTATTACTCTTAGGTGAAAGAGGAAGTATTGCAATGTCCAAAATGCAACCACTCCAACTCTTACTTTGATTCGTAGTGCTTTTTTAATATCAATGTGTGATGAAGTCTAGATTTGAAGCAGCAATTGTCAGAGTTTTTACCTGGTGCCACGAAGGCGGCTTGCCAGGTGCCAACCCTGGAATCCCCTCTCTGGAAACCCCACGGAATCTGGTAAAATAACCCGTATTAGGAACCCAAGCCTTAGGAACTCAAACCCCTAACTGACTAAGCAAACGAATGAGACTCACCTTGTGGATCAGGATACACGGACTAGCCAAGCTTTAGGTGTCGTTCCTTAGCTTGGCGTGGTTGAGGCAGCCGGAGCAAGGCCTCAACCACTAGTTCTGCGGAACGTGAACTCGGGCAATGTCTTTGAGCTTCCGGGCAGGTTTTCGGACCAAGGAATCTGACTAACTTCTTGGAAGTGACGTGCCCCTATCTCAAAGGTAAGATCCTGCCAACGATAAGGATAGTCTAACCCTAGGGTGGGTTGTACCCCTGTCGTGTGGAAGTTTGGGCGGCACAACGGAGGGTTGCACCTTGACGACACAAGCTTAGCTTGCACCGGTAGGAGGTTAACGAGCTCTCTTTTGAACCTAGGAAGCCTCACTACATATACTCTACCTTATTATGTGACGACCCCCCCCCCCCTGTTTACCTAAATGAGTAAGTGGGCTGGAACGGAAATGCCAGTCCTTAGAGAAAATGGTTGTCCTAACCTAACCCTAAACCTAACCCCTAGGGGGGTTTAGGGCGTGGGTTAGGGCAACCCTAGGGTGTCCCTAACCCTTTTTGACAAAGCTATATTTAACGAAAAACCTATCTTTTGTAACATCAAACTGGGGGAGAGTTTTCTAGAGGGTAAGTACTACCTTCGCCTAGAGTTTCTCGAGGTACCTAGTGACAGCCGGCCGGACTACCCTAAACACCTAAGTGCACTAAGCGGGGCTGTTTCTCACTACAACTAGGGTTTGCCACAGAACTCGGTTAAACAACAGTCAAACCCCAAAGTAAAGGGTTGAGTCATAGTAAAAACTATGACAGCAATGAGACAAGCTAATTGAAGGAGTCTTAAAAATGAGAGGAAGAGGCAAAAGTTGCAAGGAAGATAGGAAGTTGCAAACATACAATTACAGCTACAAATTTAGTAGGATCTTTTAGTGGCATTTGGATTAGTAAGATTGTTCCTGATCAATTATGGTGGGTAAAACCAAGATCAACAACGGTTTAATTGCTTTGTTAAACAAGTTTTAATGATTAGAGGTGGAAGCAGAACTTTGATTTGGGGAAATTTATGTTCAATAGGCTTGTTCACATTTTACAAAATGCAACCATGAAGCAATACACGAACTATAAAGAGTATACCAGTCCGGGTTCGCATAGCTGCCACACTTTACAAGCTTAAGAATGGTTCTAAGTACTTAACACTCATTGAGCTATTTGGCATTGGCATTGTGCACGAGACTTGCTATGCAATGATTGATATGCTTGGAAGGTTCATCAAATTTTCAGCAAGTGAGGAAGATCTCGCAGTAGTTATTGAAGGTTCTAGGTCACTGACACAACTTCCAAATGTTGCTAGATGTATCAACTACACCCAAATTGAGATTATGTAGCCAAATAAAGATCTTGAAGTGTATTTAAACATCACTAGTACAGTCTGGTTCCTCAAGCAATTGTAAAACAATAGGAAACAGTTCTTGGATAGTTGTTGTAGTTGGCCAGAAACTGTACATGATGGACAAGTATGGCGAAATTCTAGTTTTTGACAGCAATTAGCCAGGGCAAAGTTATACAAGGTCTAGTGCTACATCTACCTACTATTTAGTTGTGGAGATGGTGGTTACCCTTGTCTACATGGATTATGATGGCGTTTCGAAGAACAACAAACCTCAATGCAACAAGACAGTACTATAATGCAAAATTGTCAAAGGTGTTGAACATAGAAAATCCTAACATTAAAACATAGTAAATGGTCGCCATCGACAACCCATATTAAGATATATTGGAATAAGGCGAAAGAGATATAGAGTACATATCAGCTTCAAAAGGTCAGGATAGGGTAAGGATGACAAGGTATATAGTAGGTAGTAGTATTGTGAATCCCATCACAATGCTGAGAAAAGAATAGTATACATCAAAGCAAATAGATGAGCAAAAAAAGACATATTGAGAGTAGAATTAAACTTATATTTTGTCCACATATGGTACATAGTACAACAAACAATATACTCAGCATGCTTTTCTAGTCCTAATCTAGTCTATTTATACATGTACTCTTGGTCCCGTACTAGTAGTTATCATAACTTCCTTCTACCTTATCCTTTTAGTTATCGTAACTCCTTATCCTTATCCTGAATCGTTATACTCTACCTCAAACATCGTATTACAATAGTGGACTAAGCGTATTACAATAGTAACTCGTATTTATGTATTTCCATCCGACTCTCATTTTTTCCACAACATATACCTTTTTTGGTGTTTTTTTTTCACATTATAGGCCCAAAGAAATAAACATAACTAGGAATCTTCTACATGACTAATAACTATGATCCTAACATCCCTCCAGACTAGAACTATTGCATCGCTTTGATGATGGCCTCATTATTGTCCTATAGATAGAAGTCACCACGGTTTTGAGCTTGTGGTTCTCCTCATGTAGTTTGCGGACTTCTTATGTGTCGTTTGTAGCCGTGGTAGTGGTTGGGTTGAAGTCTTCCTATGTATGCATCATGTCCATGAGTACCTTATGTTGTTCGTACAAGTGGCGCATGATGTTTGTTTGTTCTTGAAGTTGCCTATCCATGGAATTACAACAATCGTGGAGTTGTTGAGCGAGTGTTGCCTCCCCTCGGTGAATATCCACTTGATGTATTAGAAAGTCGACTACACTCTGAAGATGTGAAAGCTGACCTTTGAGACTCGCATCATTTGTGTGTCTTGTGTTGGTAGTCCGGGTGAAGTTGTTTGATCCCGCGTACGCTTGGAACTTCTGGGTGTGTCCCGCTCCTGTCAATCTGTAGCATGATGCCCCATGTTTGTTTCGGAGTGGGGTTCATGCTCCTTTTCTTTATGGTGAGTGTCTTCATAGTTGTCGATGTATGCTTGAATGTATGTGTGGACTTGCGAAATTGGGTCGAAAGACGCCTCTGGATCTAGTAATTCAAACACATCTATAATGAGCTTACTTGTGAATGCGAATGCCCCACCGTGTAGTTGTAAGGCCTTGAGTTGTGGTATGTAAGCCTTAATTCCTTGATCGATTAAGTGCTCCCCTACTCATCCAATCGCTTTTGAAACAAATGTGTCGAAGTACCTCTCCAGCTACATTTGTTGTATCCATTCTTGTATATCGGATATGAAAGTTGGTGATGGGCGAGCAACACGGTACAGAACTAGTGAGATTGGTAATGTGGGTTTGGACTGGAACTCGGGGGGCTGTGCTATAGCGGAGGTGCTCATTGTGTCGATGAGTTCATCCATGGAACCTGTTAGTGAATCTTGTATGGAAAGTGGAGATTGAGAAGCAACCTGTATAAGAACGGAAGGTTGTGCACAAGAAGTGAATGAAGAAGTGTGAAACCCTAGTGCGTGTGTTTGACAGTGTGTGCTCGTTTTATGCTCGGTATATTTATGGCATGTCAAACTTTTCTAGATAGTCCACGTGTCAATTTCTGATTTGTTTATTGTGTGAACACCTTGGTTTTCGGTAGATTTGGCAGAGAATATTTACCATTGGATATTGTGTTTCTCGGTTTTTGCCATTTGTTGGAACTCGTATCCCACTCGTGTGAATTATCTTGGCGATATTTTGAGAAGATTCTGCTTACGTCTATTTTCCAGACTAATATGTTCTTCTGTATATTTTCGTCTTGAGATTGTCGTATTACGGTGCTGTTCTAATTACATAATGTTTCTGGTAAGGGGCTGCGGTTGGTGCCTTCGGATCGTGATCTGACTTGCTGTTGAGTTTGTGTTCCGGCTTGTTGTCGAGATCGTCCTCTGGTTTGTTCGAGGTATACTTTTGTATGCGATTCACATTTGTTGTAAGCAGGACTCGTGTCGTATCATCCATAAGAGTGGTAGTATGTTAGATCGTATATCAATAATAATGTATGGTCCATACCATTTAAACTTGAACTTATGTTCGATGGGTCGAAGATTTCGTCGATAATGCCATACCATTTCACCAACTTAGAATATGGGTCATTATTGTCCTCTTCGGAGTTGATCATGCCATGCCTTAATGCGGGTTTAAATAGCTTGAATGTTAAAGACTGATTGCTATATTTTCTCATCGAGCTTTTTGAGTTGTAGTAATCTCTATCTAACTTGTTCTGGTTCGCCAATATCGTATTCCAATGACATTTATAATGATGATAAAATGTATTCAATGGGTGTAATTGCCTCCAATCCATATGTTAGTTGAAATGATGTAAATTTAGTAGCGATTTTATATGTAATTCGGTATGCCCATAATGCAGAAGTGAGTTTTTCATCCCAATTTTTGCGATTTGTGTTTGACTATTTTAGTTAATACAGTCTTCAATATTTTATTGATAACTTCTGCTTGTCCATGGCCTTGTGGATAATATGCTGTGGAGACATAATGTTTCTCTAAGTACTTGGTACAAAGGATTTTGATGACGTTGACAAAATGAATTCTCTAGTCACTGATAAGTTCCATAGGTGCACCAAATTGTATTACAATATTCTCATAGACAAATTTTGTGATGCATGTCGCACGACAATCTCGTAGTGCAATAGCTTATGCCCATTTAATAACGTAATCTGTTAGTACCAATATGTATTGATTCTTCTTGTTGCTTTTAGGATTGATTGGTCCCATGAAATCTATTCCCCACTTCATAAATGGTGTTAATGGTATTGTTGGATGTAGTGGCTGAACTTGATGATGTGGAGCTAGTTGATGTTTGTTACACTTCAGACATTTCTGACAATATTCTATAGTATTTTGCATGCTGTTAACATTCCTGCAAAGTTTCTCCTAAGTGAGCTTCTCATATTATGAGTTGAACTTCTTTCATTGGTACGCATCTCCTTAAGACTTCATTCCTTCCCTTCTTATAGAGTATGCCAACGATCATGGAATATGGTTTGGATCATAATACTAGTTGCTTGCATTGTTGTGGTGATGCATATTTCTCTAGTACTAGTCCAGTAGTTAGAAAGTGTTTAATTTTTGTAAATATCCTTGTTGTAGTACTGTTTTGGTTGCTCTTGTTTTATTTGAAATAAACTTGCATCTGGTAGGTATCCTTGACGCTAACACCATTCTCTTCATTTGTAATGCGGCTCAAGAAATCGGCTTGTTGGTGTAGTTTGCATGATTTGTGAATGATCTAAAATTCAAACTCTTTCAACAAGAAAAACAATTGTACTAACCTTCCTTCAAGCTTTGTCATACTCAATAAATGTACAAGGGCATGATGATCCACAACTTATTTGCTAATAGATAATGTCAAAATTTCTTGGCTTTTCAAGTGTTTCCTTCTCCATAATTGTGTAGTTCTCTTCTGCAAGTGTTAACCTTCAACTAGCATAATATAATTCCCATCTCCTTGTGTTTATGTTAATATGCCTCCGATAGCGTATGACAATGCATCTACTTGCATGTGAAATTCTTATGTGCAATTTGCCTTCATTAACGCTTGTTTCAACATTTGAAAGCTTTGTTTGCATTTTAGGTTCCACACGAAGGGTTGTCATTTTCTTAATAACATGGTTAATGGCTTCGCTATTGTAGCATAATTTTATAAATTGCTAATGATATCAACTAGCCACCGTATTTTGCTTATGTCTTTGGGAGGTTGTATAGTCTATATTACTCTAACTTTATCTTGGTCCACCATTATCCCATCTTTGCATATAATATGTCTCAGTAGTACTCTTGATTTTACGCAAATACACACTTCTTTGGATTAAGAGCTATATTGTTCAATCGACATTTCTCAAAAACACTCCGTTAAATAGTTTAAATGATTGTCCTTTGTCCCATAAATGCTGAAATCGTCCAGAAAAACCTTCATAAACGTTGTCAAATAATCTCAGAATGTTTCACTCATCAAACACTGAAAGGTGAATGGTGCATTACATAACCCAAAAGGCATAACGTGAAACGCGTATGCACTAATAAATGTTGTCTTTGGTTGATCTGCTTGGTCCACTTGTACTTGGTTGTATCCTGAAAATTCGTTTAAAAAGGAATACATGTCATGTTCTGTTACCATATCTAATAACTCTTCGGTGAAGGGTATTGGATACGTCTCTCTCTTAGTTATGTCATTCAATTTCTTATAGTTGATGCAATTTCATAATTTGCTTTCTTATTCGGTACTACGACAATTGGTGATAACCATTGTGGATTTTCGATTAAATATATGAATCCGGCTTGTAATAACTTGTCCACTTCTTCTTTAACTTTTGCAAGGAATGTTGAGGTCATATGGTAAGCTTGTTGCTTTCTAGGTATTGCATGGGTAGTAGTTCTATCTTATGAGTATAGATTGTGGGTGGAACTCCCTTGAGATCTTCGTAACTCCAAGCAAAGACATCAGCATTTTGGCATAGTATGTTCAGCAACTCCTTTCGGTATTCCGATTCGAGGTCGATTGTTATTTGTATTTTGCGTCGTCTATAATCACTTGTTTTAATTTCTACTTCTTCAGTCTTCTCATTACTCGTAATTTCCAATTTCTGTTGGGTCCATGATATTTATTCGCGCTTTATTTCAAATTGCAATTGTTGTTGTGGGTTGATTGAATTTGTTTGTTAAACCAAGAATGTCCATATGTTGCTACTGTTGATCATTAGCATTCGTAAATTCGTGTTCAAGCACGTCCTTCTCGTCTTCTGATGTCATTTGATATAAATCAGCTTGTGCTATCTCTACAAGTTCCGGGTTGCTTTCGAATAGGGCTTTTTTCTTCTTCTGTATTCAGACTGTAATGTAAGTCGTAATCTTCCATTTGTAAGGGTCGCGTTGGTCACTCAATTTGCTTCTTTTGTTGTGTTCTGATAATGGCTTCTTGTCCATGCTTGTACAATACCATTTCATCGTCTTCTCAATTAGTCGTACTTTGGTGTCTCGTAGCCAAGGTCTTCCTAATAATATCTAGTATGGTTTGCTCGTTTGTTCAATATGTAGTATGACCAAAGACACCTTAAATTTGATCCCTACAATTTCCATACATACGAATTTGATTATACCAACATGTTGTACTTTTTCTTTAGTCAGCCATTCGTACCAAGAATGGTGCATTTTTCTATTGGTTCTAAACCTAATTACTTGTAAGTTTGTTCTTCAATAATGTTGACTCCTGAACCTCCATCAATGGGTATGTTCCGAATGTTGTTTTTGTCGATACGTGCGGTAATCATTGGCACTTCTTCATTCCAATCTTTTTCATCTCTAAGGACTTCAGTCGTATTCACCTCAACTTGACTAGTATCGTGTTGAATATTGCTTGTGTTTAAGACATAGTTATTTGTGTTTGTAGAAATGGTGCTAATGTCAGCAATTCCCCTATATTTAGCTGCACGGGTTGTTGCAAGATAACAGCAACAATACGATCTCCAAGTGGTACTGTTGACATGGACTGCTACGATTGCCCACTTGCTTTACTAGGTATAGGATCTTGCTTTTCTTCTTGCTGTATTTTCTAAATTTGATTCGCCACTCTTTATACTATAGCTTTCTCTTTTTCCCAATTTTTGCTTGATTCCACCCGTACTCATTTAGCTTGTGTTACTACGTATGTTTCCATTGAGGGTAACTCCATATCTTCTTCCCACTTGCATTCATGATTCTGTTCCTCTTGATCATTTTCTTGTTCATCTTCTTGTTGGACTTCAATCCTCTGTGTTGCTGATTCTGTGGGTGGTACTCAAGTGTTAAAATTCACGTTGTGGACACTCCGGTGAATAATGCCTCATCTCTCCACACGTGTAGCATTGTATATTGTTGAGCCTATTACATTTAGCGAAATAATGTCCTTTCTCCCCACATCTAAAACATGTTATGTTTATATTCGGACCACGTAATGTTGGTGGGGTGGTATTGGTGGCAATAAGGGTGGTCCGGCTTGTGCTAGGGTTGGTAATAATGGTTGTCCCCCTCGTGATATCTCTGTATTGTTGTTTTGTCAGTAATACGGCCTTGGTTCGCGGGGTATCTTCTTCCATTGCCATTCCTTTGTTCTCCATTGTACAGTCTTTGTGGATAGTCGTATGGGTTGGTATTATGAGTTTGTGGATAGTCATATGGGTTTGTTTTCCTCGTGTTGTCCCATTGGGGTGGTGGTGGTGGTGGGTAGCCATCAATATGTCTAATCATTGGTTGTCATACTTCGGCATTGCCTTGCTTCATGACATATTCCTTCACACATCTGACACTTGGGTAACTTACATTTAGAAACATTATGTCCTTCATTCTTGCATGTGGTGCACAATATTGCTCTAGATCGCATCCGCATCTCATTCTCCTTCATGTGTTGCCTTTGTGGTTCCTGTTCATCATCCTTTACGTATCTTGGTGGTATAAGTATTTTAATTTACTCAGCCTCTTTTTTGCATCTCTCAAGTCATGTGGTTTTATCAATCATACTTGGAGTTGCAAACTGTTTTGTAATCTGTTGATATACCATTTCCTTGCCAATTTTTCCCACTTCATAACAATTGTATATTCTCCGGAATCTATGCATGTAATCTTCAAACCGCCTCCGTAGGTCCCTACCGTAATTCCTATAGCTGAAATGTTGGATCTCGTTTACAATACTTCCGAACATAGTAGTTCCTAAATAATGCGAGTAGTGTATCGTAATTATCAATTGTGACAGCATTTTCATAATATCAATCACTGGCATCTCCTTTAAGTGTGATTGGGAATATGCAGAGCTTCTTGTATTCATCCATTATTTCATTAGCTTCACATGCCTTCTTAAATTGCTTAATATGCCAATTCATATCCTTATTCTCCAAGCCTGAAAAGGTAGAAGGTACTACTTTCCCCGTAATTGTTAGTGTTCCCATCTTTTAGGTGTTTCAATCGTAAGCAAATCCCAATACTCTCATGTCGGGACGTGTTTAGTGTTTAGCGTTCGTTGTCTTCATTTTCCTCGTTGTTGCCCTCTTCCTCGGTAACCCCGTTGTGCTCCATTTGTCGTTGCTCTTTCTTCGTGCTTCTGACTGCTCCTTCCTCCTCTGTTCTTCTCATTCTTCCAACCTTCTTTGAGTCTCAATTACTGCTTGTTGTTGTAAGTATCGCTTCTCCCATTCTCATTGTTGTCTTTGTCTTATCTCTTTGTATCGTTGACATTTTGTAAGAATTTATCGATAATCATCCATTCACTTACTACTATATGCAGCAGGTCCATTCTCATGAAGTCTTTTTTGAGCATCCTTCCATCTATATGACAATTGTTCTGATCGTATTAAGTATTCGCTTCAGAATCTATGCAAAACCTCAAACTTCTTCTTCCGTCATAATTTTTCCTCAAACTCTAACACTTCTTTGGGTATTGGTCTACCCATCCTGATACATCATTGTTAGTTACCTGCCAATACGACCATCTCTCCATGGTTGCCATATATTAAGCATAGAAAGTCCTAAATTATACTTAATGGAACTCAGTGTGAAATTGCCCTTAAACATTACAATCTCAAAATAGGGGACCAGTGTATTCTTGAGGTGGTAGATCCTAAGAATCTTCGCATCTCCTTCACCGATGGTAGCGGTTATGGCGCGTTAAACATTAGTTCTTGAGTTTTAATTGTTTATCTTTTTTTTTAATTTTTTTTTTTCCTTTTTAATTTAACATTTGTCTGTATTTTTCTTCTATGTGTGTGTTATCAACTTTACATAAATCAGCATGTGTTTAGTTATGATTACTTGTTACACAAATATCTACGTGTGTACAGTCTTCTGTATAGGTGGTACCCTCAGATATTAAATTGATATTAAATTTTGAACATGAAAGGATGACTACTGTTGCGGGTTCAATCGTAATGTATTAACTGGACGTAATACAACGAAGCAAATATAAATAATATATGCATTAAACTATTGTTAAATATATTAATTACATATTTAAAACCTTTAAGTATTGATTAATTAATTTAATTATTACTAGAGTTGACACAATTTAAACCTGTTCAGCATGCAGTTTACACCATGCACTACGTGGCAGCATGCGAGTTTTCTTAATGGAGTACTTAAGTGAGTGCTTTGGTTTGTCTTTAAGTGAGTATTTCATAATAATGTATTCTGGGTTTGTGGTTTATTTGCTCTTTATTAGTAGTATTGTAGCACATGCCGCATATTCTCCGCATATTGTAAAGAATCTACCTGGACAACCACACGTGGAATTTAAGCAGTATGCAGGATATATCAATATACATGCAAAATCTGGAAGATCTCTTTTCTATTGGTTTGTTGAAGCCTCACACGCAAATGCATCTTCACTTCCTATTCTTCTGTGGTTAAATGGAGGTATGTTTAATATTTAAATTATTATATTAAATATTAATTAAAATTCTAAAATTTAATAGGTCCGGGATGCTCATCAGTGGGCTTGGGTGGTCTCTCAGAAAAGATAGGACCATTTCTACTACAGAAACAAGGGAAAGGCATCAGTTTAAACAAGAACTCTTGGAATCAATGTATGTGTGTGTGTGTGTGTGTGTAAGATATATATTTGAATGTATTATTATATTATATTAACATATTTGATTATGAGACAGATGCAAACTTACTCTTTCTGGAATCCCCATATGGAGTAGGATTCTCCTACACAGAAGCCAAGAAGGATCTTGAGTATTACTCCATTGATCAAGCAGGTTTCAGAAAACTATATAAAGTTGTGAACAGACACACACACCATGTATATGTATGTGTACATGAAGTTCTAACATGTGTACGTGCATCATCCAGCCGAAGACAACCTGCAGTTTTTGATAGAGTGGTTTTACAAAGTTCCCAGAGTTCAGGAAGAGTGACCTCTACTTGTCAGGCGAGAGCTTTGCAGGTAAATACATAATATAAATATTGTATATTATATGTTCATGCCTGCAGGCGAAAGCTTTGCAGGTAAATACATAAATATAAATATTGTATATTATATGTTCATGCCTGCAGGCCAATATGCTCCAACTCTGGGGACTCGTATCCTTGCCTACAATATGAAGGAGAGCGACCAGATCAACTTCAAAGGTTTTTCTGGTATGTAGATGTGTGCGTGTGTGTGTGAGAGAGAGAGCATCGAAGTGGTATCTAAATAGTTGTACTGTCCAGCTTGGGAATGCATACACATCGAAGTATTATGAAGATGGATCTGTAGTAGAGTTTCTTTACAGTCATTCTGTAATATCACAACAAGCTTACGAGGACGAGCGTGATAGCTGCTATGTTACTAGGCCCATCAACATGACAAGATGTAATAAGGCTATGGAAACGTTGACGAACTTATACAGCACATTGATTCATATAATATCTATGCATATGCCTGTACACCTTCAGAGAAAGAGGTGCGCATGTGTGTGTACCTGCGTTCTTATTTAACTGCTTTTATAGAGGAAGGATGGTCCCTGTGCTGATAAGGTGACGCCATATATGAACATGCCTGAAGTTCAAGCTGCACTGAATGTGAAAACTCCTGTTTCCTGGAGCCATTGCAAGTAAGCGTTGCACACACACACACATATTGTCTCTATATGCATATATAGATTAGCAGGTGTATATTTACCTTCTTTTTAGTGACAATATCTTCAAGAAGTTCCATGAGAAAGATCCCAGCGGCCGAAGAATGTTGGTATTATACAAGGATTTGTTTGAAGCTAATCTGAAAATCTGGATTTACAGGTAATTCACAAATATTAATCTCTAATGTAGATCATATTAAAAAATCAATGTTTTTTTTATAGTGGTGACCTTGATTCCATGGTTCCTACAATAGCAACAAGGCGTTGGATAGATGCACTCAAGCTAAGAGTTGGAGAAGCCTTGGTATACCTGGAGATACAAAAAGCCAGGTAAATACATGCGTGCATATGCTAGGAATATGCGTGTATATGTTAAGAATATGCGTGTGTATAGGTTGGAGGATGGGCACAGGTGTATTCTGGGCTTACATTTGCAACTGTACGTGGGGCTGGACACTCTGTTCCTGAAGATAAACCTGAAGAAGCTCTGTTACTTTTCAAGTGTTTCCTCCATGGGAAGCCACTGCCTTCATTTGGCTATGACCAAACTGAGAGAGAGAGAGAGTTAGTTATGAATAAATAAACATCTTACCTTCTATTATGTTTACTATGCCCCTGTTAATTACTCCTTACCTGTTCGTCGTAAACTTATCTCGTACATGGTATAAACAAAAATATCCATCTTATATAATATTTGGATTGCTGTAAAACCCAAACGTGTATTTTAATGCATTACTAAATTATATTAATAATGTCAAATTTAAAAGCTAAATACATATGAAATGTATGTATGCACTATTGAGTTTATAGGTATGTTGAAAGCATATACCTACATAAATATGTGACACATACATGTCCATCTGAATTGTTCATCTTCTAACAATTTAAACATCTGTCACGCTATAATATACTACATATAAGGATACATTGATTCACTTTTGAGAAGCACACACGCATATACACACGTTTACAGATCTATAAACACCTCATCTCTCTAATATATAAGCTATACAAAAGGTATATCAATCATATAATTGTAGCAATGTGCACGTGTATATAATACTGTGTGTGTGTGATGTTCAATATACATTAACAATAAAATAAGAATGGGATTTATTTAATTGTTGTAATATTTTAACAAAATGTAACATCTGTTTGTTTATTATTTACTGTTATCCTGGATCATCCTCGTTGTATCCAAGGGTCTTTAAAAGACCCGTCAACTGTTTAAATTATAAATTAATTAATAAATAATTCAATGTTAATAAGGAATGTTAAAGTAGAACAACTTACTTTTCCCTGAGTTATATTTCAGGTGCTTTATCACCAGAAATGTGATTCATTAACCCCGGAGGTCCACAAACCTATTTAGTACTATTTTAGTAAGTATTAACATTTACTCTTAAGAAATCAAATAGCATTTTGAAACAACTGTCAATAACCGTTGTGTGTGTGTGTGTGTGTGTGTGAGAGAGAGAGAGAGAGAGAGAGAGAGAGAGAGAGAGAGTACCAAATGAATGAGTCAATTCATATGCGAAAGTCTATGTTAGCTATTGATGTATTGCATACTATAACATGGATATACATGCACATGGATAGACTTACGTACATACATACACACACACAACACACATATATATGTATATAATGATTGGAAAGCTTACCAGGATGAGATTGTCGTCTGAAGGAGGAGGTAGACCTTTCGAGAGAATGTCTTTAGTAATGTAGCCGGAGCCTCCTCTCACTGACGCGTAGGTTTATCCACCACGTAGAAAACCTGCATTAAAGTATCTAAAGTCTCTCTCTTCCGCTCACATTCTCACATTGGGCTGGGTAGCTAAGATATAAGTTCTGTAGTTGATCTTTAGACATACTATGGACGTTATAGATGTGTGTGTGGAGTTTGGGACAGCCTCATAACTTACACTTCGTATGTTAATAGGTCCGGCATCAACTGGAAAAACAAGGAAAAGAGCGGCCCAAGACAAGAGTGCACCACTATTGACACTGAAATCTCCACCAGCTCGTAGTCCGAGTCCACCTCGGTCTGCAATTCGGACACCGGTATCGCCAAATCGGGCTGCAACTAGTCCAGTTCACACTGAGGCTCGGGCTGCAACTAGTCCAGCTCGGACTGGAACTTAGACTGCGGTACCACCAACTCGTTATCCGAGCCCACCTCGGACTGAAAATCGAACTCCGGCAACAACTCGTACCGAATCTCGAGCTAAATCTCGGACTCCGGCAACAACTCGGACTCAGGGACCGACGCCTACTTCAAATTGTGGGTTTAATCCGAGATTTTCCACCGTAAGTGCTGATGGACGTGTCGAACTGAGGAACAAGAGTCTAGGAACAGAGCAGGATCCGGTGGTTATAGATATATCTGGGGCTAATAAGCAAGCAGGTATCCACATGGTGTTGAACACAGAGCAGGATAAGGAGTATAAACTGTTCATATCGGCTTCTGTTATTGAAAAGGCTTCTGTAACAAACAATGGTGCCGCACCTGCTTCTCAAGAAACAGAGGTAAGTGAGATATAAAATGTATAACTCTTACTAGCTCCAGTTATGTTTCACTTTAAGAACACACGCACATAAGTACAAAACAATTATGTTTTTAGTCTGAATAATCTGTGTTTAGAGTGAAGAAGCTAATGAAGAAACTCCGGCTGCGGCAAACGGGAATCGGACGGATGAAACTCCTGTAACAGAAACTCCGGCTACGGCAAACGGGAATCTGACGGACGAGACTCCTGTAGCCGTCCATGCTGTTCCTTTGCAAACTAGATAGGTTAACGTGGACAATACCAAGACTGGGCTTCCCAAGATAATCATTCCTATTAAGACCAGCAATATCGCCCCCTACTGCAGAATGGTACTCTCTCTCTCTACGTGGATGATGTGTGTGTACATACACACACACATATATATATTCAGTGTATGTGAGTGAATACGTACTCATTAACCTTGGCATGTGCAGAAGAGTTTTACCGAGAAGCAGTGTGTAACAAAGTTTTTAGTGTACTGGAAAAAATCCTTGAATACTTAAAATGAATAGGATATATTTTTTTGTACCGGCATAATCCTTAAAAGAGGAAATCTCATTCGGATAAATTCCTTAATATATGAAAACTATAAGGAAGTTAAACATCTACAAACCGTCACTTTAGCTTGTATAAATATGCCTATAAGCTGCACCTTCCTTCCATGCTTGCACCACTGTTTCGAAATCAAACTCAGCTATTGGCGGACCCTCAATGGAGATCCTCACAAGCTCGTCAACCATCTCCGTCCCCATCTGGTTTCGAAACTTATTCTTCACCAAGTTGATTCTACTAAACCCACGCTCACATGATGCAGTGTTGCAGCATTGAACCATGCCGACCATTGCCAACTTCAGCAAGTTGGGATACTTCTTCGTCCAGATACTGTGAGCATAAATCATTCCCCAAACATCCACGAAAGTTTTCCCCTTCCACTCCTCGGAAGCTATTATCTTCCATAAACTGTACTCTTCAGCCAGCTCTGCTTCATTGATCATCCCTGTGTAGAACTTTCCAAGTTCCTGAACCTCAAACTTACCAAAAGCTTTCAACTCACGCACTGATGAAGGTAAGTTGATAGGAGCTAAAAAGTGGAACTTGGAGAGAATACCAGTCGCCTCAGAGTCCTGTAACCTGGTCCTTATACCCTCCAAAAGACTAGTGCCAAAGTTCTTTTGAAACTCTAGTACCTCCTCCAAATCTTCTCCGTGAATCGACCTGATCATTTCCACGTCTCTGTATTCGTTTCCCTTAACTGATGACCTGAGCTCATCCAAAGGACCATTGCGGCGTCCACCATCTGGGATTATAGGATATCCTCTGCTATCCAACTGAAAACCATTCAAATCCACCTGCTTATCCAAATAGTATACCTGTATCTTGGCCATAGTTGCCTTGCATAAAGGTGCAACACTAGTCACGTCCATAGTCTGTGCTTGAAACTCCAGGTTCAGCTGATTTACCACTGCCAAGATATCTCCTAGAAAGTGGAGTGCATAAAGGAACTTGAAACTCCTGAGACGGTCATACAGCTTCCTTGTTTGAGTTGTTCTCCCGTCCTTAAAAAACTTGAGTAGTGGTTCCAGACACTCACACATCCTGGTAATGGCTCCACCCCTGCTCAACCAACGTGTCTGCTGGATCCGCAACACCTTCAGCACCTTGAAGTCTAGCTCGTCCTGTAGTGCCTGTAGCTGCTGCAACCTGCTAGAACTCCTTGAGAAAAAACTGGCTACCTTGTTCACCACCTGATCCACTTCATCGCAAAGATTATGAACTGCTGGATTCTTGTAGACGTCCTCCACACATAAGTTAGCTCTGTGTGAAAGACAATGTGTGGAGGTCATGAATGGATTGACCTCCTTCAACCTTGCTGCAACCCCTGTCCTGTTTCCTGTCATAACATTGCAGCCGTCTGAACCAAACCCCACGAACCTGCTCATATCCAGCCCCCAATCCTGCAGTGAAGCTATGGTGGTGTTAAAAATCACCTCTGCAGAACTATTGTTCACCATTGACAAGCCTAAATAGCTTGTCAACACCCTTGCGTCGTGGATGTAGGTCACGTAAAAGATGAGGTGTTTACTGGTACTGCATTAACAAATTTAGAACCAAGAATATCACTAATCAGCTTTACCTTATATCCGTGCTCTCATCTAGCATTATTCCAAAGAATGGGCTAGCTTTAACTTTCTCCAAAATTTGATCTAAGAGCACCTACACAACAAAATTCAGTCAAGGTTTATCATCAGACTTTAGCTCACCTTGTTGATGAAAGTGATGAAGCGTGAGCAGGCCATCACGTTCTTGTACATGCTAGGAACATAAACTCCGTTCAACTGTTGTAGCTCCAGAAGCAATGGGTATTTGCGAAGAGGAACAAAACCTTGTGCAATAGCATAAGCAGTCCTAAACAAGCAAATAACTCCCTTCTCTGCTGCCTCTTGTTGCCGATCATTTGCAGCTGCCATGGAGGATTGACCGCCAGCTTTCACCTCAGCTATGTAAATGGAATGCTTGTGATCTTTTGTTTGCCCATGAGCATGGAAACTTGAAGTCTTCATGTTGGTGGAACCTGATGTACCAAATGGATTCTTGCAATTCTTGTTGGCACGGCATATTGAGCAGAAGATCAGTGCTGTAATGCAAGTAGGATTAGATGAAAAATCAAGAAAATTATTACCATTTTTCTGATCAAAATGCAACCACCGCCATTTTATGACCCATGCAGGTTGCCACTTCCCCCTACGAATTTCTTCTCCTTCTCCTCTACTGATGCAGCATCACCTTCTCCCACTTCACATCCCTCCTCAGGCTCAGTCCCCTCCAGGTTGTCCTCATCTACAAAACCTCCTCTCTCCACAATGGGGGCAAAACTTAACAAAGATTGCTTTGATTGAGCAATGGCTTTTGCAGCAGCCTTGCTCCTACCTGCAGGCACCCTCCCCATTTCCCAGATGATCTCCCCACCAAAATCTATGTTCATGCCCACGCCCACGCCCACGTGAACATTGTGAAAGAATATTCTAACCTTAGAGCCCACGTGAACATTGTGAAAGAATATTCTAACCTTAGATTAATGACATGGTTTACTTAGTGTAACTATGTTTAGTTAGTGTTAACTAAGATTGATGATTATTTATTTAATCTTGTTAATTAGAATTAATTAAACATAATTAACCATGAAACCCTAATCCTCAAAAGGTAGGTGAATGTACCGGCAGGATTCCTTATAACATCCAAACGTACCGGATCTAGCCTTATACGAGATTTTTTGCACCGGTCGTATATCCTTGTAACTTTGTTTTGTACCGGCAATTCTGAAATGGTACCGGCGGGGTACAAAGGAGCCTCGGACTTTGTTACACACTGCCGAGAAGTATTTGGCAGCAAACACGTGTGAGGTGACGGTAAGCGATGGTACGGGTAAGACCTGGGCGATGAACTGGCCGAAGAGAATGCTAACTAGCAGCAGTGGTTAAAGGGTACTCCACACTGGCTATTATATTAATTAATTTAAAATGCCTTCAAAACTAAATGTTGCTTTTAAAATTTGTCTCGCCTTCACACAGGTTAAATTAATTGTCACTTTAATGACTTTAAATTGGTCTTTTAATAAATTTTACTTTAATGTAATTTTCTTCACACCAACATTTTAGCACTAATTAATCACATTAGATTCTATTAATTTACCTTAAATTAATTATGTTGTCTTTTTGTTGTTAAACCTTAATGCAGAGCATTGCATGCAGTAACAAGTTGAAAGTGAGAAGTATGCACATTGTAACTAAAGTGGGCATGATACGTGAAAATGGGAATATAAAATAAATTACTAATTAATACTTAAGTTTTAATTATTAATTAATCATTTAATTAATATGTAATTAAGCCTTAAATATTAATTAATTAATTAATTAATCCTTCAATAACCTTACTTAGTAAGGAATATTCCTAAAATATCTTAGAATATTCATATTATTCTAAAAATAGTTTACAATAATGAAGAAATACTATCAAACATAATTACAAATGAAATCATTTTCTTATCAACATGTTAATTTTTTATAAATACTTTCTTTCTATACAAAGAAATCTTTTCATTTTGTCTAAATCATCACTCTCCGGATTAATCAAATCATTTTGGTCAATATCTTGATGTTGTTGCCACCACTTAACACTCTCACGAATGCAATTGGGAGTTGCCATCCTTGTTAATACATAAGATGTGATAAGAGAAGGTCTGCATAAAGGCTCATCTAAAAACTGACGTTCCTTAAGAATAATATTATAAAGCGCCCGGTTGCTATCCTTCATTTTATAAAATTCAATATCACGAGAAAGAAAAGCTTCAGGAAATGTATGATACGGTGGATACTGCTCACAAAAATTTTCGAGATTCTTCTTTCTGAGGCACGTATCCAAGTAGTTCACTAGCTCATCCATGATATCGGTATCAGAATATGGATCGAAAGTGATTGGATGAATACAAGCAATGTTTTGGTTGAGCATAGCCTTCTGAGGAGAGTCGTCTACTACTAAGATCTGTGCATTCTTCATTATCCTTAAGCGACTGATCTCCCCATGAGTCCCAATTATTCTTTCATTCTTGAAGAAGTATGGCTTGCTTTCCTTTCTTATATTGTGAAATTCGAGAGGTTTATAACATATTCGCTGGTCAAAAATCCAATCTTTACGAATCACCTCTTCTGCAACACTACAATGTTTCTTAAGTAAATCAACAGCGGTGTTAAGTTATGAATCTGCATGCATGACCAAATCCCCACAAGCGCACCCATCTCCTTAAGCTTTTGAAAGAGACGATCCAACCCTGGACGAAAAATAATATCATATCGAAATTTACCATGACAAGGAATGAAATCTCCTTGTTTGATTTCTGTTTTTCTATCCTCGGGCCTTTGTCGATGAAGCAGAACACCATTGACATCCAACAACACAATATGGCCATGAGTAACATGAGATAGCGTTGCCTCTTGAATACTTTGCAAATCACTTGTTTGCTCCCTTTCACATTTATCCGTTGCCACTATTTCGTTGCCTATCCCTTCATCATTTAATTGTACATCATCCTTACAAGATTCAGATATTGCATGCGCTGAAGAAATTGATTTCGGAACTGAAGCCAATAAAAATGATGCAAAAACTGAAGTGGCCCCCATGGTAACGATGTTTTGAGCTGCATTATTATCCATTTCCTGCATGAACTCTGTCATTCTGACATGTGGCACAAGAAATTGTCGCCAAACCCCTCTCTTACCTCATGGCAATGCTGAAAATCCATGTTCTCAATTATTTCATTACATCTGCAAAATGATAATTAGCTGACCTTAAAATTATCAAGGTATATTATTTACCTTGTTAATGTGTGACCCATGTTTGAACTAAAAGCTTCATTAATCCTTGAGAATTTATTTTCTGTACAAATATAAAAGAAATATACAAAAATGCCTTATGTTACACTCATTTACAACTATTCATCACTCTATCAATTCATTATCAATTCTTCTTCGCTATTACCTTCTGAATGAGGCGAAGAAGGTCTAAGCCGCTTGTGAGATGGTTCAAGATCTTCTGCATCTTCTATTGATGTTTCCATGGGTCCTGGAGTGTGCGAATGTTCTGTACTCCTCGAGATAACTTCCGGTCTAATATCTGATTGATGTTCGTTCTCAGACTCCGAGATTGAACCAGATTCACCTTCAGAGCTATCGCACTTATCTGGAGGGAACTTTCTCAAATACGCCTTTATGGATTCGTTGGGGTACTCAGTTGAGACCCAATCTATCCACTTGTTCAGGTCCTCAACCATGGTCTTATCCTTCTCAACGGCAAACACACATGTATGCCGAAGGTAACACTCCTTCAAGACGGACCCCCTAGTGCAGTAGTCAAAAACCCACGCATCACTGTGAGGACCCCTGATCAAGTTGACGATGCTCCGTGCCGCTTGACTTGTAATGTTTGGATAACGTACATTGCCGAATACGTCACTCATACCTATCGGTGTATCGGATGGAGGTTCAGGGCCGTTGGAGTGCAAACAGATGCCTGGCCAGTCATTTGGAAGCTTGAAATTGTTTGGCGCATTCCTAACAACCAAGTGAACAACAGTATCAATGCACTTGGGATTAGCATCGTTCATATAAAATCCAGTCCAACGATGTCTATTCTTCTTGGCGAAGGCGAAGGCAAAAGTATCGGTGACATGAGCAAGAATCAAGAAATAAATACCTGAAAAAGTAGGTATCAGTGAAGAGCGCAAGCATGAATTCAATAATAAATACCTTCTATGTATATGCTTGCACGGCTAAGTTTCTCCACCAGATCCTCTAGTGCCCTATCTGTCGAAAGATTTTTTGACACCCGCCGATCCATCACGAACAATTGAAACGGTTTCCTACAAGCAGTGATGTTACCCCATAAAGTCTCCGAATCTAACAACAAACATCTGTAGGGCTTGTCGTGATTCGTAGCATCCTCCTTTATAAGGTTCAATTCGGTTCTCCGCTGCTGAAGGACTGCCATAAGAGAAGGCGTCATCCCAATGTTCTCCTTTTTGGCGTTGGCGTGCAATAGATTCTTGCCTAGATCTTCCGATTGGTTCACCCATTCGACAAGCATATCATCGTTCGTCACATGCAAATATTTGCTACCTCTTCATATGTTGAAGTCGAGGTCCAACCCAGTTTGTGGCAGTGTATTCCCAACCACTCCTTGAAATGCCTGACCGTCTTCAACTCCATTGCCTTGAGATGAAAAGGAGAGGTTGGGCTGCTGTTATTAATTTGTAGTTTGCCATCGATCACCAAATCAGCCAAGACTTCCATCTCCTCCATCGTTGTTCCATTTAAAGGCTTCAACCATGTGAGCTTGAAATCGTTGTCTACATCCTTTGTAGATTGAACAGACTTAGCCTTCGGCGTCTTACTGGGTTTCTTTGCAGACTTTTCTGAGGGCTCCCCTTCACTTGTCTGCTTCTTCTTCAGTGTTCCTTTTGAAAAGGATTCCATAATCCCCAACCATTTGGCAAAGATCCTATCTTCGGGGCAAGAAATCAACATCATCAGAAAGATGTTTCCTTCCCGCCCACCTGGGCAAAATCAACTGCTGCAATTTCTTCAACTCTCTGAGGAAAAAGACAGATTAATATACCGGCGAGATAAATCCCGCCCAAACAATTTGCTTACCCGGTATTCCGCAGATTGTGTATTCCCTGCGGTAGCTCTTTGTGGTCGCTGAAGAGATTCCCACACGGCTCGCGTGTGTTTAAACTTCTCCCATATTTTGCTGTTGTAGTGGTTGGTGTCGGCAGCGTCCCATTCCGCCGATAACTTATGGTACTGCTCGATTGTGAGATTCGGCTTAGCTAAAAACGCCGATCTTTTTGTCAGCTTCTCACGGGTATGCTCGGAAAGTTTTGTTGCCATCGTTCCTTTGTTGTGTTCATCGAGAAGTCGTTGGGCTGCCGTTATTGTGTGCTGGCCACTAATGATGTAGTACTTGATAGATCTTTTATTCTCCGTCTGAATCTTCATGAGTTGTTCTGGTGTTGTGATCCAGACTTTGTCAGCACCCTTCCTTCTTTCATAGTATGGACACAAAACAGCATTATGTGGAACGGTATAAGAATTGTCGTCCTTCATCTTCTCCATGAGCTCAGCTACACGTTCCTGGTTGAGTGGCCTGTAATTGAAGTTTGGGTTGACGCTGCAATATTTAACCCTACAAGGATAAATCTTATCATCCAACATCATTTCCTTGTGACTTATTGCAGCATGAGATGCCACAGGTGCAGCTGACAAAACGATTGATGATTTTCTTTTGCGATCCGAATCAACATGTGTGATCCCCGACTGCAGCTGTTCTAGTGTTCTCGGCACACTCTCCAGCTCCCGAAGCTTCCTAAGCAAATTGAACGTGATCTGTAGAGAACCTGAGACCGAGCCACCTTCTCAATCTCCCTTATGATGTCGCTGTGTTCTTCTTCAATGTGAAGAGGGAAGATTGCTCCACTTGCTGATTTTCTGTATTGTGAAGCAATATCTCCTGACAATACACCTACTCGATGAGTCTGAAGATCTTCGAAGTAGACATCCAGATGGATCCCCTCCATAGATGGGCTTTCGTTGAGTTGAAGAAGAACTCCAAGGTCAACATCATTAGTGAACACGTGAACGTCATTATCCACAAGTCGACAAAACCACCCGAGATTAATGTTGTAACTGACGACCTCTGGATCCGAGAACGTGACATTGGATGGAACAAGGCATATCTGTCGAGCATCGTCCAATCTGGGTTCGCAGCCTGCTTTCGGGTGCTTGACTAGCGAATCACTTTCCATTGTTTTGCTTGTCCATGAGATGTGACAGAGGTTAATTTGACAGCAACCATGGTTGCTCCAATGCGCTTCCCATTTATCTTAAAATATGGCCAAGTTGATTCCAGAATCCCCCTGCCCATCTCTTCTCCTGCTCTTGTCTTTAATGTCACCTCAATTCCACATCTGAATACAAAAATGATTAGTTCAAGTATCCGAGTATAACAGATTTTATTTTAATTCTTACCCAGAATTTGACGACGACTCCATACTAATGACTCGATCTCCTTGTTTGATCAAATCGTCCTTCTGCAAAATAATACACTATAAATATAAATTATATAAAAACGCACACACACTTGTATAAACCCGAATATACAAAATAATACACAGAGAGAAGTAGACGTAATTAACTGTCCGAAGCTCACATTTGTGTTAGTGCAAAAGAAAGATAACATTTCGTTTTAGAACCACCACAAATGTGAGCTCTGGACAGTTTTACATAGATTCCTAGCTTTTACTCGAAATATTATGATAAGATGATAAAAGTAAATAAAATGAGATATGCAACTTATATATACTAATACACATATATATTCACATGGAAGGTGCGGCGGGATTAATCTCGCCACCCCTTCAATGCCTCCTGAAAGAGTGGGCGGGATTAATCTCGCCACCTTTCTGGAGGCCTTGAACGGGAGTGCGGAATTAATCTTGCCACCCTTCTCGGTCTCAGAGAGAACTGGGCAGGATTTATTTCTCACACCCCTTCAGTGACTCCAGAAAGGAGGCGGGATTAATCTCGCCCACCATGTAAGGGATGGTTAAATGAATTCGCCACCCTTCCCAGTCCTCCATTGGTATGTTGTAAACCTTCTACGTCTCAGACAGAAACGTTTGGGATTGGTCCACTCACCAATGGAGAAAAAGGAAGGGTGGCGGATTCATTCCTCCAACAGGCATTGAAGACTCGGCGGGATTAATCCCGCCGCCCAGGGCCTTCACTCGGTCCCTATGCGGCGGGATTAATCCCGCCGGACGCCAATTCCCTGCGCAATCGGCGGGATTAATCCCACCCACCATGTAAGGATGGTGAAATTAATCCCACCACCCTTCTCGGTTCCCTCCATTGGTATTTTGTAAACCTTCTCCGTCTCAGACAGAGTTAGTCGGGATTGATTCAACATACCAATGGGGTAATGAAGGTTCGGAGATTAATCTCGCCACCGGGTAATGAAGGTTCGGAGGCTAATCATGCCGCCCTCTCGTAAATCATGCGCTCACACATATATATTGGCTGCGGCATTTTTGAACAGGGATGGGTGGGGGCGGATTAATCCCGCCGCCCAGGGAATTCACGCAGGACATGAACGGCGGGATTAATCCCGCCGCCCTCCGCGAAGGGCATGAGCGTGGGGCCGGATTAATTCCGGCGTTCATGTCCTGCGTGAATCCCTAGGCGGCGGGATTAATCCCGCCGCCCATTCCCTGTAAATGCCCTGCGCAGAATCCGGCGGGATTAATCCCGCCCATTAGAACCTTCACACAGGCCATTGCCGGCGAGATAAATCCCGCCGCATTCCGCGCAGGGCATGGATGAGCAGCGGGATTAATCCCGCCGCTCACCCATGCCTGAAGGGCCCGGCGGCGGAGGCTATAAACCTATAGCGGCGGGATTAATCCCGCCGCTCGAGGGGCTTAGCGAGATAAAAACACACACATATATATATGTGTGTGTGTATATATATGTATGTATGTATGTATGTATAGGAGTGTACGTGTGTGTGCAAGAGATAGATAAATAAATAAAATTATACAGTACTGGTACACCTAATATATGTGTGTACATAGGTATATATATGTGTGTATATGTATATCGTGTGTATGCGTGTGAGCGAAACAAATAAATCATACAGATAAACAAACACACACACACATATATATATACACAGGAGTGTGCGTGTGTGTGCGAAAGATAAAACTAATAAATAAATAAAATTATACAGATAAACACACACATATATATGTGTGTATATAGATATATAATCTATAGAGAAAGAGAGAGAGTCTGTGAATATATAAGCATATATATAAACTAGTGTTGTATGTATGTATATATATATATAGGTATATATATATGTGTATATGTATATTGTGTGTATGCGTGTGTGAGCGAAACAAATAAAATCATACAGATAAACAAACACACACACACACACATATACATACACAGGAGTGTGCGTGTGTGTGCGAGAGATAAAACTAATAAATAAATAAAATTATACAGAAAAACACACACATATATATATGTGTGTATATAGATATATAACCCATATGAATATATAAGCATATATATAAACTAGTGTTGTATACTATTTGTTAATATGCATTGATTATATATATATATATATATGTGTGTGTGTGTGTGTGTGTGTGTGTGTGTGTGTGTAAAGCAGTGCGCGTGTGTGTGGGAGAGATAGATCAATAAAAAAAATTTACAGATACTGGTACACATAATATATATATATATATATATGTGTGTGTGTGTGTGTGTGTGTGTGTGTGTAAAGCAAGATCAATAAAAAAAATTTACAGATACTGGTACACATAATATATGTATGTATATATGTATATAGGTATATATATATATATGTGTATATGTATATCGTGTGTATGCGTGTGTGAGCGAAACAAATAAAATCATACAGATAAACAAACACACACCCACACACACATATACATACACAGGAGTGTGCGTGTGTGTGCGAGAGATAAAACTAATAAATAAATTATACGCACACTCCTATACATATATACATACATACACACACACACACACACAGATCTCACCTGTGTGCACAGCCGCCGCCGCCGATTTCACAGCCGCCGCCTCTTGAAACCCTAAGAATATACCTAAACCCTAAAGGAATTAAATATATATATCAACCCTAATAGAATATTCCTTCTGAGAATATACTTAAACCCTAAAAAGAATAAAATAGATTCGCCCTAAACGAATATTCTTTCATTATATTATTAGCGCGTGCGTGTGCGTGGGTGTATCACATACACCTCAAAAATATAAATCATGCAGGGATTTAACATGTGTGTGTCCATGAGAGTGTTAAAGTTTCATGTGTATCAATACATACATACACATTGCATATATTAATACACATAATATATACATACACACGTGTATACACACAGACATACACACATATTACATGGGTTTAGGGTTTAGGGTTTAGGGTTTTGGATTTAGGATGGATCATGCATGGTGTGTATGTATGAGAGAAGAGAGAGTGTTGAAAAATTATTTTTGTACACATTGCATATATTAGTACACATATATACTTACACATATTATACACAGATATACATACATAGTATATGAGAGAAGAGAGACAGTACATATTATGGATCATGCATGGTGTGTATTATACACACAGACATACATACATATTAGTACATAATATTAGAGAGACCGAGTACATATTATAGATCATGCATGGTGTGTATGTTTGAGAGAAGAGAGACAGTACATATTAACATGGATCATGCATGGTGTGTATGTATGAGAGAAGACAGAAAGTACACATATATACATACAGAGTACACATATACATACAGAGTACACATATATACATGCACACGTGTATACACACAGACATACATACATATTACATGAGTAAATTCATTGTGTTACATATTAGGGTTTAGGGTTTAGGGTTTAGGGTTTGCTCCCAACAAGCTTAATATAAATATTACACATGTAAATTCAATGTGTTACATACAGTCACACAGATTGAGTACATATATCATACATGCGTTGAACATGATGTTTTCAATAAAGAAGCAACCTATTTCTTCAGTTTGGTTTAGGGTTGTGCATGTGTGTGCATATGTGTTTTTGTAAGTTCTTGTAATGCGTGTGTAAATTTATGATTGTGTTTATATATGTGTGCAAAACAAACATCGAATAATTAAGAAAATAAAATTAATAAACACACTAGGAACATATTTTAAATTATACATAATAATATATGATTTTATCTAATATATAGCCATATATAGTTTTAATAATATATATTAATTTAATATTGATAAAAAGGTTTAACATTGAAATATTCTTGAAATAATAAGAAATTAATTGAGAAAATCCCATTAATATATACAAATGTAAATTAAGTACTCAAATAATTAACTAAATTAATTATCATAATCATGTTTAATATTGGAATATTCTTGGAATAATAAGAAAATAATAAAGAATATCCCATTAATATAAAGAAGATTAATTACTCAAGTAATTAAGGAAATGATATTAATATATATATTATTAAAACTATATATGACTATATATTAGATAAAATGATGTATTATTATGTATAATTTAAAATATGTTCATAGTGTGTATTAATTTAATATTGATAATAAGGTTTAACACATGAATATTCTTGAAATAATAACAAATTAATTGAGAAAATCCCATTAATATATACAAATGTAGAATAATTACTGCAATAATTAAGAACAAGACTAATTTAATTATGATAATCAGGTTTAATATTAGAATATTCTTCAAATATTAATAAAATATTAAAGAATATCCCATTGATACTAGGAAATGAAAACTAAATACTCGAGTAATTAAGAAAATAATAATAATAAACAGACTATGAATATATTTTAAATGATACATAATAATATATCAATTTATTTATTGTATAAGTATATATTTATATATATATATATAATATAAATATACTTGAATACTAAGAATGTAGAATATAGTCTAAAATTTCGTAATATTAAACAGCTTGAATCACTTGAATAACATTAAATGCAATTTTAAAATACTCATTGGAACTGGAGAGTATATATGTCAGAGTGTCGGATATTTGTGTCAACTCATCTTAAATTTTATTTTCTGTTCTTTTTAAAAAATTTGAATTTCTGACATATGTATTGTCGGTCTGACATGTAAATTTGAAAATGCATTTAATTTCCCACTCAAATTCAGATCTGGTTCTTTCTCCGGCAAGGGTTTCTTCATTTCTGTATTTTTCACTCTTTAGATCTTCTTTTTTCTTCATAGTGATCATCTCAGGAGCGAGATTAAATTGGGTGCTATTCTTTATAGGAAAGCACGGCGCCTTCAGTGCTGTTTACAAGTAAGTATTATAAACAAATTTAAAAATACTTATTAAGATTCACTCTCTTACATTCTCTCTTAAAATTACAATTTAGGGGTTTAGAAATGCATTAGGATTATAATATATTCCGTTAGGGATTTATCACGTTTAAATATCCTTTTAACTTAATATTCTAGGTTAACCGGGGCGGCGGGATTAATCCGGCCATTTCTTTTTCGCCTCTTTGAAGAAGTGGCGGGATTAATCCCGCCACCATCTCCCGGGCAATGCTTCTCCGCCACTGAAAAAGAGTGGCGGGATTAATCCCGTCGATAACCTTCTCAACTGATGAAGAGTTACCAGAATTTATTAGAAAGAGTTGTCGGCGGGATTAATCCCGCCAACCATTTTAGGAGGCAGGGAAGGGGTGGCGGGATTAATCTCGCCACCACTTCCCTGTTTTAAAGATTTGGGGACAGGATTTATCCCGAGATCTCTTTGAAATCATAGTTTTGGAGAGAGTTATGTGCGGGTTTAATCCCGCCACCCATTCCCCGTCGTAAGAATTGTGGGCGGGATTAATCCCGCCTTGGACTCCCTCCGACAAGGAAGAGCCGGCGGGATTAATCCCGCCGCCTCTTCCTCCGACGAGGAAGGGAGTCCGGCGGGATTAATCCCGCCGACTCTCTCCGGCGAGGATGAGTCGGCGGGATTAATCCCGCCGGACTCCCCCGAGGAGGAGAGGCGGCGGGATTAATCCCGCCGGCTCTTCCTTGTCGAGGAGTCCAAGGCGGGATTAATCCCGCCGACTCTCTCCGAAGGGGTTGAGTCGGCGGCGGGATTAATCCCGCCGGACTCCCTTCCTCGTCGGAGAGAGTCGGCGGGATTAATCCCGCCGGACTCCCCCCGAGGAGGAAGAGGCGGCGGGATTAATCCCGCCGGCTCTTCCTTGTCGGAGGGAGTCCAAGGCGGGATTAATCCCGCCGACTCTCTCCGAAGGGGTTGAGTCGGCGGCGGGATTAATCCCGCCGACCGTTCCTCGTCGGAGGGATTCGTGGGCGGGATTAATCCCGCCCATCAGTTGTATTAATCAAACATGAGATATTATCTCTAAACATAATTATGTATTATTGCATATGCATATTATTAAGTAACCGTAATTCAGATTTCTTAAAAATATTGCATAAACAGATATCATAAATAATACAATTATTTATGTGCAGGACAATATGTTTAATACTGGAGATAAAGTATGTCTTCTTCGGAACAACGAGATAGTTGGCACTGGAACTGTGGAAGTTCGAGATAATAATGCATCATGTCACAATATTTCCCAAGGATCTTGTGTGTACGTATGGGTGAACACCATTTACAAGCATGTTGAGGTTCTGGGAATGGAATTTGAGGAGGGTTCTCCTGTATTGTGGAATTTGGATGAAGTCAAGGCTGACACAAAATATGCAGAGTCACAAACAAATAGTAGCACGAGTTTACCAGATGATGGCTTGCCTGCTGTAATGGATGAGGTGATTCTCTTTCTTCGTGAGATTGAAGTCGGAAGAGGCATCATCACAGCTATAAATCCAATGGAAGCAGTGTCAGAAGAGAAACTAGGGTCCGACTTCGTGGGTGTAGTTGTGACAGAGGTTTCACCTAATGGCACATTGTATCCTGGATCCCTCGTGAGGTGGCGAACATCTGAATTAAGACGGCAAGATGGTTCAACATATTCTGGGTTGGATTTCAATAATAACAACCCGGAAGAACAACTCATATTTGAAGAGGTTCCTTGCATTGGTCCTATTGTAAGAAAAAGGCGATTCATGGGTTGTAGATCTTCCCCTGCAAGTTTCAGCAAGAGGGTAAAGATGGATCCTACATCTTCCGAAAGTGTTACGAGCATTTCCACGATTGACTGTTGCAAGAAGAAGTGTTGTCAGATGGCAGACCGGAATGAAATTACCCAATGTAGACATGTCTTTCGTATGCTCACCCAAAAGCAAAGGCATGAGTTTGTATATGCTGCACTAACTGGGTGTATTGATGGAATGGCCTCGGACACAGGTTATCAGAGTACATCCATGGTATTTAATAAGGTGGCCATCTGCTTCAAAGCTTGGTACAGTATATACGGGATCCCAAAGACCACGTTCTACCGTCGGAGGGATGAGTGGCTAGATGGAGCGCGAACCTCAGTTCATGGGAACACTGGCTTGGTCAAAACCCGCTCTCACATCATGGCAGCCATAGAGATACTCAAGGCTTTTGTGGAAGCAAATGCAGACAGGATGCCTCACAAATGCCGAACCACAAATGCAGGGGTCAGGGAAAATCTCAAGGTTTTACCTTCAATCTACACTCAATTGAAACTGTGTGAACATGTGAACAAGTGCCTCAGTTTGATGGGGCTCCAAGCAATCTGCACTGGTACCTTCAACAACATATGGAATACTCATTTTAAGGATGTGGAGATTGCAAAACACTCTAGCTTTTCTAAGTGTGACACTTGTACATCATTGAAGGCTGCAGAGGCTTGTGCAAAAACCTTGGTGGAGATCACTACCATTCAAAGGAAGATGGAGGCCCACATGATTGCACAACAAACTTGTCGGTCTCAGTACTATGCACACCGCATGCTTTCTGTATCACGCCCATCAGAGTACCTGTGCTTGATCCATGACAAGATGGATCATTCAAAGACCAGCATTCCAAAGCTCTTTGCAACACCAAAGTGCCTTGGAAATGTCATGAAACTTCCGATTTCTTTAACAGGTGTGCTAACACATGGACACGGTTGTGAGTCATATGGACACTTTTCACTTCCACATTGGTCTAGCGACTCCAATTTCACTATTGGGTCGTTAGCCATGTGTTTCAGAAACCTTGAAGCCCACTCACAGACAAGTCCTATCAGTGATCTCAAAGTGAAGAAACAACACCTTCAACCTTTACATAATGCTCTCATGAACACGTCTGCACTTGAGGCTACTTGGGAATATGAGAGGCATTGTCAGCAACCTGCACAAAAAACAGATGGCCCTGTTGAGAGTTCAGGTTCAGTGGAGGGATCTAGCTCAAATAGTGTACATGTGTCCTCAACATCAAATAAGCTTCCTCGTCATTTGCTTTTACAGATGGATAATTGTGCAGGCGAGAACAAAAATAGGTAAATCATTTTACTTAAGGGTTTCTCAAGCTCATACTTACTTTTATTTTCTAGATATGTGCTAGCATACTTGTCAATGCTTGTTGCCAAAGGTGTGTTTGAAACAATCACGCTCAGTTTCCTTATGGTTGGTCACACTCATGAAGATATTGATGCGTTCTTCAGCAAGGTCTCCAACTCTACAAAAAGGACAAGTGCACTTACCTTACCGCATATGATGAATCTTTTTGAAAATTGCATCTCCAAAAAAAGTTGTGCTTTGCTTGTGACTGAGGTGCCAGACTTCAAAAAATTTCTCAAGGAGTATATAAAAGAAGGGAGTGATTCTTTAGTTGGTCACCTTGTGCCGCTACAATTCTTTTTCTCCATACGAGATGGTATACCTATTATGCAGTACAAGTTACGGCCATCAGAGCAGGAGTGGTTACCGAAAGAGGGCTTAATGCTCTTCAAAAGTGGAGAGGATGGAAAGCCACTTCTCCCAGAAGGACAACCAGACCCTATTCCATTGAGTGCCCAGCTCAAGGAACAAGAGGTTATTATTGATGGCATCAAAAAATATGTGGCATGGGTTCAAAAATCGATGCCAAAGAATTCTGATAAGGCAACTGGTTACTCAGAACTATATAAGCATGTGGTCAACTATTGGGAGACTGTTGTTCGAGAGTTGGAAGGGCCTACTGTCACAAGTACAGAATTGCAACACCCTTTCTGGCCTAAAACAAGGTGGCGAGAGGAGATTGAAATGACATCACTGAGCAGACGACATAGAAGCCAGTAGTGATGTGGAAGTGCAAACCCCACACTTTGTTGGACAAAGGAACCAAAAACCTAAAGCATACTTTGATTGCTGCAAGGATCTTCAAAAACTAATGATGGTTCTCATTACTCCAGATGCGTCATATAATCAGCCTATTTGGATGGGTCAAATTATCGACACACCTGAAGTAATCACAAAAAATAGTATTGTTAAGGTTGCATGGTTCAAACCACAAAAAAGGCGACACGAGAAGGAGAGCGAAAGATATAATGGATGCCTAGAGAAAACATGGTCTCCCAATCAAAAAGACCCAGCATGTTTTATAAATGTTAAATCCATTCGATATGGGTGGATGTCAAGAAGCGTTGATAAAGTCACGATTAACAAAACTGCAAGGGAATGTATGTTTTCTGAAGCTTAAAGCAATTACAAAATTATAAAATATCATATATTTAATATTCATAATTATTATAAACTCTTTAATAATAGTACCAAATTGTATACTTAACTATATAAATTTAAAAAATGATATGGAAGATTGACTATATTATTATAGGATTTTATATATATATTATTACTACTACAAATTTTTAATTAATAATGTTATATTTAAATATTAATATTTTAATAACAACATCAATATTTATATAATGTACCTCTTATGCTCTTCCTTAATTGTTATATTAGGCAATATATTATATAATTTAATACATTCTACTTTTATAATGTTATTAATTTTTGTTCAATGAATGCTATAATTTATTAAAGGGTAGAATACAAAATAGAATATTCTAAAGAATATTCTCTTTTCAAACATATATTCTAAAGAATATTCCTTTAATATTAGAAAATGCTAATTAAATAGCTAAAATTGCTAATTATTAGGAAATGGGACTATAGCCATGCCCATTTTAGTTACAACTTGCATAAGTGATCCACATTGTTATTGGGCTCACTTTTTTTTTTAGGTTTCTTTTGTAGGTTTCAAGGGGAAAGATTTCAGAAAAGTGTTGCAAACCTCAAAAAAGAGAAACAGTAGTTCTTTAAGCTTTGCGCAGTTATGTGGAGAGATTTTTGATTGTATGGTAGCTCCTCTGAGAATTTTAGCAGTTGCTATGCTTTATCAGAGCTTGAAGACGCTAACCAAAAACTGAGAAACAATATGTGATACCTATTCATCAATGTAAAGCGGTAATTTTAAACTCTTAAAAGTACACAAAGGTATGTTGTCTTTGTAGTTGTTTGATTTTCATGCTGTTAAACTTTGTTACTCTTAGGTGAAAGAGGAAGTATTGCAATGTACAAAATGCAACCACTCCAACTCTTACTTTTATTTGTAATGCTTTTTTGGTACCAATGTGTGATGAAGTCTAGATTTGAAGGAGCAATGAGACAAGTTAATTGAAGGAGTCTTAAAAATGAGAGGAAGAGGCAGAGGTTGCAATTAAAGGAAGATGAAGAAGTTGCAAACATACAATTACAGCTACAGATTCAACATGATTTTTTAGTGGCATTTGGATCTAGTAAGATTGTTCCTGATCAATTATGGTGGGTAAAACCAAGATCAACAACTTGGTTTAATTGCTTTGTTAAGAAAGTTTTCGATGATTAAAGGTGGAAGTAGAACTTTGGTTGGGAAAATTTATGTTCAATAGGCTTGTTCATATTTTACAAAAATGCAACCATGAAGCAAGACACGAACTACAAAAGAGATATACTAGTCCGGGTTCGCATAGCTGCCACACTTTACAAGCTTAAGAATTCTAAGTACTTAACACTCATTGAGCTATTTGGCATTGGTGAAAGTACAGCAACAAGCATTGTGCACAAGACTTGCTATGCAATGATTGATATGCTTGGAAGGTTCATCAAATTTCCAACAAGTGAGGAAGATCTTGCAATAGTTATTGAAGGTTCTAGGTCACTTAGCTTCTAAATGTTGCTAGATGTATCAACTACACCCAAATTGAGATTATATAGCCAAATAAAGATCTTGAAGTGTATTATAAACATCACCAGTACACTCTGGTTCCTCAAGTGGTTGTAAACAACAGGAAACAATTCTTGGATAGTTGTTGTCGTTGGCCAGGAATTGTACATGATGGACAAGTATGGCAAAATTCTAGTTTTCGACAACAATTAGCTAGGGGTGAAGTTATGCAAGGTCTAGTGCTATAGCTACCTACTATTTAGTTGCAGCCTTACCTCCTTGGAGATGGTGGTTACTGGATTATGACGGCGTTTTAGAGAACGACAATGTCAGAGTTTCCACCCAAAGGGCCAACACGTGGCAACACGTGGTTGCCAAGTGGCCATTCGACGTCATCACCCTGTGTGTTGATACCAAATAAGAGTCTGACTCAGAGGCCTAATTAGGCAAAAGACTTAGAGTTCTACCCTAGGTCCCTTAGAATGACCATCCTCTGAACCCTAGAGGATAACCCGAGTGGACTTTAGGATCCCAGTAGACCTAGAATGCTCATGCCCTAACCCCACAAAGGAGATGTGTCTCACACATACCGCCATGACAAAGCTAAGGCATCGCCACTTACCCCTTGAGGAATCACTCTCATTGGGCAACAAGGGGTACCCTGAACCACGACTAACCTTGAGGGTTTATGTGATCAAGTTATTAGGGCTAGTACTTAGTGAGGGCACGAGTGTGTGTTGTAGGCGGACATGAGTGTTCTACTAAGTAAACTCCCTAAGGCTAGGTTTGGATAACCCTAAGTACATGACCTTGCAAGTGCTTCACGAAAGGGCTCCTGCTAACAAGTTTATGTTGTTCAACCCTTGGATTCCAAGGAGAACACTCCCCTAGCCAAGTGTGCCTAAGTACACCTAGTTACGAGACCTAAACTCCCTTGAGCAAATGCCCAAGGCTTAGCACCCTAGTGTGAGCACAAACATGCCTGTTTGCTAAAGTATTCAACACCTTGGCAACAAACCCATGACACAACCCAAAGGGCATGCCTCGGGCGTTGTATCATGTGATGTCTAGCCCAATGTCTCATCTCCATGTGACACTGCCTTCCACGATGTGGGCTATCATCCATAGACCTTAGATTCAAGAGTTGCACCAAGTGCCACAAGCGTGGCTCATAAATGCCAACTCTAGAACCCCTCAATTAGTTTGACATGGAGGAGGAGGTTGGAGACAAGCCCTCTTGGAACGTGCATTTCCACAAGACCTCCCAAGCATGGATTCGCCAACGTTAAGGGTAAGCTACTTCGAAGGTGGGATGTACCCCTGTCATTTGGAAGTTAGGGCGGCACAACAAAGGGTTGTGCCTTAACGACACAAGTTAGAGCTTGCACCAGGAGAAGAGTAACGAGCTCAGTCATGAACCCAGGAACCCTCACTCCTATATACTACCTTATTTATGTGACAAAGGCCCCCCCCTGTTTTCCTATTTACATAAGTGGGCTGGCACGGAATATCATTCCCAGAGGAAATATACTTGGTAAGTTAATTAACGACTCATTAATCCCTAAACCTTAACATGAGGGGTTTAGGGCGTGGGTTAGGTCAACCCTACCCATATCTGACATGTCGAACTCACCGGAACCACCCAAAAACCTAACTAGGACACGGAAAACCAAGGTAAAAGTTTTCTAAACGTAAGTGCTAGCTTCGGGGAATATGCAAAGCTTTTCGTATTCATCCGTAATTTCGTTAGCTTCACATGCCTTCTTTACTGAATATGCCGATTCGTATCCTCGTTCTCCAAGCCTGAAAAGGTAGAAGGTACTACTTTCCTCGTAATTGTTAGTGTCATAAGCAAATCCCATTACTCTCACACCAGGACGTGTTTAGGGTTTAGGGTTCGTTGTCTTTGTTTTCCTTGTTTGTTTCCTCTTCCTCGGTAACCCCGTTGTGCTCCATTTGTCGTTGCTCTTCTCTTCGTGCTTCTGACTGCTCCTTCCTCCTCCATTCTTCTTGTTCTTCTAACCTTCTTTGGGTCTCAATTATTGCTTGTCGTCGTAAGTATCGCTCCTCCCGTTCTCGTTGTTGTCTCTGTCTTATCTCTTCGTATTGTTGACATTCTGTAAGAATTCGTCAATAATCATCCATTCACTTACTACTAGATGCAGCAAATCCATTCTCGTGCGGCCTTTGTTGAGCATTCTTTCGTCTCTGTGACAATTATTTTGATCGTATTAAGTATTCGCTTCAAAGTCTGTGAAAAACCTCAAACTTCTTCTTCCGTCATAATTTTTCCTCAAACTTTAACACTTCTTTGGGTATTAGTCTACCCATCCTGATACATCCTACATACACATTGTTAGTTACCTACTAATACGACCATCCCTCTGTGGTCGCCATATGTTGAGCATAGAAAATCTTAATACTAAAACATAACAATGGTTGCCACCGACAATCCATATTAAGGGTATATCGGAATAAGGTGAAAGAGATACAGAGTACAGATCAGATTTCAAAAGGTTGGGATAGGTAAGGATGATAAGGTATATAGTAGGTAGTAGTATTGTGGTCCCATCACAGTGTTGAGAAAAGAATAGTATACATCAAAGTAGATAGATGAACAAGAAAAGACTTGAATGAAACTTATATTATGTCCATACATGGTACATATACAACAAACATTATACTCGGGATGCTTTCCTAGTCCTAATCTAGTCTATTTGTACCCATACTAAAATTATTGTAACAGCCTTATCCTTTCAATTATCGTAACTATTTATCCTTATCATGAAGTCCTGTACTCCGCCTCAAACATTGTATTGCAATAATGGACTAAGCATATTATGATAGTGATTCCCTATTTCTGTATTTCCATCCGACTTTCGTTTTTCCATAATATATACTTTTTTTTTTGTGTTTTTTTTTTTACATTATAGGCCCAAAGAAATAAACATAACTAGGAATCTTCTACATGACTAATTATGATCCTAACAAGGCTAAACAAGTAGTTGAGTGTGCCTTTGATTTACTTAAAGGTAATGTTTTTTCCCTTTTCATTTTTCTCAAATAAGATTTGTTTTACAAGCAAATTTCAAATCTTAGGACAAATATTGAAAATGCAGCCTGATGTTGCACCAAATGTGATCCTTGCATGTTGCTACTTACACAATTTCTTGATTGATATCAATGATGTTAATATGGAAGAAGAAATTGTAGCACTTGGTTAGAGTTTTATAATGAAGATGTTGGTATTGCTTTACCAACTAAAGGGAATGGAAAAGAGAGGCGAGAAGCAATTGTTCGGTACGTTAATAATTTATGAACTTGAAGAATTAATGTTTTTACATAGATTTCCCACATTCATCCTCAAAGTACAACACTAGTGAATCTAGAACTCCATGATGAGGCTCCATTTACACTTACTACACTTTCAGGTAGTGCCAATTCTAACAAGCTTTGTTATTCTCCTTGTGAGCTATTAACACTTAAAGAAACAAAAGGATTAGAACAAAAACAAATGGATTCTTAGTTTAGTACTAAGGTTTTGTTGTTGTTGCATGAAGATTGCAATCAAATTTGCCATGTTTAAATTCATAGCTATCATCATTTCCCTCTCATTTACGAGTTGTTGTCACTCCAAGGTTACAAAATCATGATGTCGAGCACACTCAAAGTCCATTTGTTCAATGTGCCGCTTCATCCTAAATTTTTCCTGCTTGATCAACAGCTTCTCCTGCTTGATCAACAGCTTCTCCTGCTTTTCCTGTCCTTCCCTTAGGATCTCAACAACTCCAACAATCTTTTACTTCTACTTTAATTGACATGTGGAACCTTGTTCCTTGTCACTTATAATTGTCATATCATTCTTAATTACTTCTTCATTTTCATAATTAATGCTTCAGCTTTCTCTTATGCTCTGTCATTCTTTGCCACTTTTCTTTTCTCTTACACTCATATCCCTTACATTTACTAGAGTTATATTTGGCTTCAATACTATAATATCCTTCATTAGTCCAAACATGTCCTTGTGAGCTTTGTTAGCAATTTCATAAGAATAAGGGCTTGTTTTCATGCTTCATTGAGACTAAAGTACTTGGCACATTCTTTATTATAGTCTCAGATACACTTGTACAATTGAAGAATTGTTTCCCACGAGTTATATACGATCTTCTTAAACAAAAAAACCCTAAATTTTATCAATTTCATTTAAATGACTTTTCATTTCTTTGGATGAAGATATCATCTTCTCCCTTTAATAACTTCTTTGAATTCAATGCGTTTGACTTATAACAACATCATTGTCTCATCATTAGACCAATTAGGTTGTTGATCTCTATTAATCTTTTCATTATTAACTTTCTTAACATCTAAAATTGAGCAACAAAATTAAGAAAGAAGCCTCAAAAGAGCAATACATACGATTCTTATGTCCGGGCATTATCATAAGGCAAATGAAAAAGCTTTCGATCACCAATAATTCTATTGTTAATTGGGAGGCATAATCTTTTCTGCAGCTAAATGCTTGTGCAATTCCAAATATCTCCTGTGCTTTAATATTAATGAAACTAAATGGACTAAACATATAATTTGAAACATTGAATTTAATGGTAAAAAACAATTGAAACTTTAAAGTCTCAATTAGACTAATTTACAGGAATGTTTGGTATAAAGAAATTTTCATTACAATTACATGTTTAAATTAGTCTCATTAAATTATACTTAATGGAACTCAGTGTGAAATTGCCCCTAAACATTACAATCTCAAAATAGGGGACCAGTGTATTCTTGATCCTAAGAATCTTCGCATCTCCTTCACCGATGGTAGTGGTACGGCGCGTTAAACATTAGTTCTTGAGTTTTAACTATTTATCTTTTTTCTTAATTTTTTTTCCCTTTTTTTTTTAATTTAACATTTGTCTGTATTTTTCTTCTATGTGTACTTCACATAAATCAGCATGTGTTTAGTTATGATTACTTGTTACACAAATATTATGATTACTTGTTACACAATTATCTACGTGTGTAAATGAATGCATAGTCTTCTGTATAGGGTGGTACCCTCAGATATTAAATTTTGGACATAAAAGGATGACTACTGTTGCGGGTTCAATCGTAATGTATTAACTGGACGTAATACAACGAAGCAAATATAAATAATATATGCATTAAACTATTGTTAAATGTATTAATTACATATTTAAAACCTTTAAGTATTTGAAATCCATTTGATTAATTAATTTAATTATTACTAGAGTTGACACAATTTAAACCTGTTCAGCATGCAGTTTTACACTATGCATTACGTGGCAGCATGAGAGTTTCCTTAATGAGTGTTTAAGTGATTGCTTTGGTTTGTGTTTAAGTGAGTATTTCATAATAATGTATTCTGGTTTGTGGTTTATTTGCTCTTTATTAGTAGTATTGTAGCACATGCTGCATATTCTCCGCATATTGTAAAGAATCTACCTGGACAACCACACGTGGAATTTAAGCAGTATGCAGGATATCACATATACATGCAAAACTGAAAGATCTCTTTTCTATTGGTTTGAAGCCTCACACGCAAATGCATCTTCACTTCCTATTCTTCTGTGGTTAAATGGAGGTATGTTTAATATTTAAATTATTAATAAATTTGTGGTTAAATGGAGGTATGTTTAATATTTAAATTATAAATATTAAATTAATTAAAATTCTAAAATTTAATAGGTCCGGGATGCTCATCAGTGGGCTTGGGTGGTTCTCAGAAAAGATAGGACCATTTCTACTACAGAAACAAGGGAAAGGCATCAGTTTAAACAAGAACTCTTGGAATCAATGTATGTGTGTGTGTGTGTGTGTTGTAAGATATATATTTGAATGTATTATATATTATATTAACATTATTTGATTATGAGACAGATGCAAACTTACTCTTTCTGGAATCCCATATGGAGTAGGATTCTCCTACACAGAAGCCAAGAAGGATCTTGAGTATTACTCCATTGATCAAGCAGGTTTCAGAAAACTATATAAAGTTGTGAACCGACACACACACATGTATATGTATGTGTACATGAAGTTCTAACATGTGTACGTGCATCATCCAGCCGAAGACAACCTGCAGTTTTTGATAGAGTGGTTTACAAAGTTCCCAGAGTTCAGGAAGAGTGACCTCTACTTGTCAGGGAGAGCTTTGCAGGTAAATACATAAATATAAATACTGTATATTATATGTTCATGCCTGCAGGCCAATATGCTCCAACTCTGGGGACTCGTATCCTTGCCTACAATATGAAGGAGAGGCGACCAGATCAACTTCAAAGGTTTTCTGGTATGTAGATGTGTGCGTGTGTGTGAGAGAGAGAGAGCATCGAAGTGGTATTTAAATAGTTGTACTGTCCAGCTTGGGAATGCATACACATCAAATACTATGAAGATGGATCTGTAGTAGAGTTTCTTTACAGTCATTCTGTAATATCACAACAAGCTTATGAGGACGAGCGTGATAGCTGCTATGTTACTAGGCCCATCAACATGACAAGATGTAATAAGGCTATGGATAACGTTGACGAACTTATACAGCACATTGATTCATATAATATCTATGCATATGCCTGTACACCTTCAGAGAAAGAGGTGCGCATGTGTGTGTACCTGCGTTCTTATTTAACTGCTTTTATAGAGGAAGGATGGTCCCTTGCTGATAAGGTGACGCCATATATGAACATGCCTGAAGTTCAAGCTGCACTGAATGTGAAAACTCCTGTTTCCTGGAGCCATTGCAAGTAAGCGTTGCACACACACACATATTGTCTCTATATGCATATATAGATTAGCAGGTGTATATTTACCTTCTTTTTAGTGACAATATCTTCAAGAAGTTCCATGAGAAAGATCCCAGCGGCCGAAGAATGTTGGTATTATACAAGGATTTGTTTGAAGCTAATCTGAAAATCTGGATTTACAGGTAATTCACAAATATTAATCTCTAATGTAGATCATATTAAAAATCAATGTTTTTTTATAGTGGTGACCTTGATTCCATGGTTCCTACAATAGCAACAAGGCGTTGGATAGATGCACTCAAGCTAAGAGTTGAGAAGCCTTGGTATACCTGGAGATACAAAAGCCAGGTAAATACATGCGTGCATATGCTAGGAATATGCGTGTATATGTTAAGAATATGCGTGTGTATAGGCTGGAGGATGGGCACAGGTGTATTCTGGGCTTACATTTGCAACTGTACGTGGGGCTGGACACTCTGTTCCTGAAGATAAACCTGAAGAAGCTCTGTTACTTTTCAAGTGTTTCCTCCATGGGAAGCCACTCCCTTCATTTGGCTATGACCAAACTTGAGAGAGAGAGTTAGTTATGAATAAACATCTATTATGTTTACTATGCCCCTGTTAATTACTCCTTAATTGTTCGTCGTAAACTTATCTCGTACATGCTATAAACAAAAATATCCATCTTATATAATATTTGGATTGCTGTAAAACCCAAACGTGTATTTTAATGCATTACTAAATTATATTAATAATGTCAAATTTAAGAGCTAAATACATGAGTTTATAACACTAGTACATAGGTATGTTGAAAGCATATACCTACATAAATATGTAACACATACATACATGTCTCATCTGACTTGTTCATCTTCTAACAATGTAAACATCTGTCACGCTATGATATACTACATATAATGATACATTGATTCACTTTTGAGAAGCACACACACATATACACACGTTTACAGATCTATAAACACCTCATCTCTCTAATATATAAGCTATACAAAAGAGAAAGGTATATCAATCATATAATTGTAGCAATGTGCACGTGTATATAATACTCTGTGTGTGTGTGTGTGTGTGTGTGTGTGTGATGTTCAATATACATTAACAATGAAATAAGAATGGGGATTTATTTAATTGTTGTAATATTTTAACAAAATGTAACATCTGTTTGTTTATTATTTACTGTTTACCAGTAGAATCCTGGATCTTCTAAAACTTGTAAACTTGATCCTCGTTGTATCCAAGGGTCTTTAAAAGACCCGTCAACTGTTTAAATTATAAATAAATAAATAATTCAATGTTAATAAGGAATGTTGAAGTAGAACAACTTACTTTGCCCTGAGTTAAATCAGGTGCTTTATCACCAGAAATGTGATTCATTAACCCCGGAGGTCCACAGACCTATTCACACACAAGTTAGTACTATTTTAGTAAGTA